>PVJX010010888.1:0-55422 GCA_004027295.1 Dolichotis patagonum | reverse complement strand
ATACGTATCAATGTCCTTTAAATAGAAACTCAGACTTATGATGTGTGTCAGGTTTTAGGCAAACTTCTGTTCATAAAGCATAGATTTCTATCGCCTACTCCCTAGATAAACAGATAGGAACATAATAGGTACCCAAAAACGATGCATTATGTTCTCATAAAGTGGGAACTGAAACGCTGCAGAGATATGATGTGTTTCACCAGGTATTACGCAGAGTTGCCTGCTCATTCTGCTTAATAATATTAACCTCATGGTGATTTGGAAGTATCAGTTATTATTTTACCTAATAATATTTTCACATCTAATGATTCTATTTCTGTGCTTACATGATTTTTTTTTTTTTTTTTTTTGTACTGGGGATCAAACTCACGACCTCGCGCTTGCCAGGCAGGTGGCTTAAGCCACTGAGCTAAATCCCTGGCCCTGTGCTTACATGATTGATTCTTCCTTGTGTTAAACAGTTTTTGCCTTAAATAGGTTATGATTACCTATCATTCAATTAATTAAAAATTTTAAATCTTCAATTAGTTTTCTGTTCCATCCACATTCTTAATTTTAAGAGGTGAGTGATTAAAAGTCTCCTGAAGGTTTACTCATTTTTCATATACTTTTGCAATACCTATTTTCCCTTTTAAAATAATAAATAAGCTCAACTTGTCATATGTCTATGGTGAGTCAATGTTATTTATTATGGAAAACACAGTGCTGACTTGATTTAAATGGAGTTGGCCTTTGGCTAAAAACCATTATTTGTCTTTCTACTCTCACACAGCCATCCTGAGAAAAAATATGACGTCTTAAATAAGAAAGAGAGTAAGGCATATTCCTAGCAAGTCAACAGGTTATCAACTCAAGAAAATTCTTTGCAGATGTCAAAACTGGGGAGGACACAGACATTTGCACTATCTGGATGCAAAGAACATGGACTGTATGGTTTCAATATTTATGGTAGTAAAGAATAAGAGTATTTAAGGTCAGGGCCCTGCGGAGTACCCATGCAGCGCGGTATGAAGCAGGCTGATAAGAAAAGCCCCAGAAGCCCTCCAGCAAAGAAGGGTGCCGAGTATTTCTCCAGAAGGCCTGGACAACTAAGGGAGAAAAAAGATAAGAAAGGCCAAGGGTTCTCAAGAGACTGCGATGCTGCTATAAGTGGCTCTTTGTAGAGCAACAGGAGACTTGAGAAATTTCCTTTTAACAAACACACAAAACAAAACAAACATGATTTATGACTCTTGAGTGCTGCAGAGACACCACCACACTCACAATCCCATTGACCATGGAAACTACATAGTTTCCGGAAAACACAGGAGGAAAAAATCACTTGTTTCATCCACACTGAAAAAAAAAAAGGAAAGAGAAAGAGAAAGAGAAAGAGAAAGAGAAAGAAAGAAAGAAAGAAAGAAAGAAAGAAAGAAAGAAAGAAAGAAGGAGGAAGGAAGGAAGGAAGGAAGGAAGGAAGGAAGGAAGAAAGAAAGAAAGAAAGAAAGAAAGAAAGAAAGAAAGAAAGAAAGAAAGAAAGAAAGAAAGAAAGAAAAGGGAGAGAGGGAAGGAAGGAAGGAAGAAAGGAAGGAGAGAAAAAAAAGAAACAACAGTGCCTATGTGGTTAACTAGCAAACCACTGGAGTTGTGGTTTAGGCATGAAAGATTTCCTCATCATTGCCTCTATATCTAATTAATTTCCCATCTCTGTTTCTATTCCAGAAGACACATTTAGTAGCTGAGTTGTAGTAAGATGATTTCTAATAGCTTCATTTAATGAGAAAGAAGCAGGGATATGAATACATAAAGCAAACATTAAATACAAAGTCTTTAATTTCTAATAATCAGTGCTCCCTTATCTTAAGTATCTTCAGCAGAAAAGCAATCGCTCTACTTTCCTGAGACAGACAACTGAGGTGGAGTGTTTTGGTTTTTTTTTTAGTTTTTTTGTTTATTTGTTTGTTTGTTTTACTAGGCATCCAATTCAGTACCTTGCAGCTGCCAGGCAGGTGCTGCACCACTGAGCCTCATCCCTGGCCTGAGTTGTAAGATGAAGCTGGCTACACTACATCTTCTAATTGCTGTCCTGCATAATTATTAATAGTTCTTTCACGTGCAAAGGTGCTCCAATTTGGACAATAAATTATATGGTTATCCTAAATACCTTGTGACAGGAATGCCAAATTATATGGGACACGGAAATAAATTTGGCAAAATAACTTTAACAGATAAATCCACTGGGACTAAATAATTTTGCAAGTTCGTAATTTACTGAGACTAAGAAAGAAGGATTTAAGCTCCTTAAATCCTTCTTTCTTAGTCAAATCAAAAATCAAAAATATTTGATTCTTAGTCAAATCAAAAATATTTGATTTTTATGTTATTTATTGTCTTCAATATATAGTTTTTAAATAAATATATAAATAAAATAAGGCAGAATGATTTCGATAATACAAAGTATAAATCTAGCTTTCTCATACTTGACTATAAATCTTATTCTGTGTTATGACATTTTTTTAATATTTTTTCTCAGAACAGTAATTTTGAGATGAAAGAAAGTCCATACTTTGCCTTAACATCTTAATATTACTATCAGGAAAACGGAAGTTCTGAGAAATCAGTCGGCCTAAAGCTGATCATTACTGACAAGAGAAAATTTAAAAGTTACACAGCATTTACCTAGTGTTAGGGAATTAGTGGCTTTCCCACCTCTAAAACTCAATCTCCTGTGGTCAGATTTCAGTAACTATGACAAAACCCCATGAGGGTATCTTACAGGAAAACACTTCCAGTTCTTATTATAATGTAATGTTGTTCACAGGCAACATTCCTAAGGACAGAGCAGCAAAATGACCACAATTATATCACAGATGTTAAAGCCTCAAGGTTGTTCCATTCAAAAGAATTAAGTACATAATTAAGAAATTAAGCACATAATAAAGGAGCAGATTTAATCTCTTTCCCTGAGTTACTGAGGAAACTCAGTAACAACTCAAGTTACTCAGGAAAGAAAATCTCTTCCTATATCACAATTTGCACAGGTTTCACAGGGTGGTGGAAATTACACTGATAACTCTGAAAAAATACTTTGATAAAATACTACTAGTGGAAAAAATGTGTGTTCAAGTGTCTACTGGATTAAGTAAATTTAAATACAATAAAACTGTCTCTGAAGACCAGGGCCTAATTCACAAAACTAAAACAAAACTTTTAAGTCCAACAGCCCAGGGTTTAAACCTTATACTAATAATTTCTTAGCACTTTGGAGAAATTACTCAGTTTTTCTCTGGGATTCAGTTTTTATCATTTGAAATGCCACTTATCTCATTGTGTTGTTTAAATATTAAAGGTACTTTAAAAAGCATTTGAGAAAGTTCTTAGAATACAGTATGTTGTCTAATAACAATGATCTAAATTTTTTTTTCATATTCTTTCAAAAAAGTTCACAAAAACCAAAAATCCATTAAGTCATATGCTCAGATTGATTTAAGTACCCATTAAAGAAAATGAACTTTTATTGATGCTTTTATTTTGAAAACAAGCTACTTATTTATTGAAATTCTTCACACTCTCAGATGACTCCATCATCAAACACACATCCCATTTTTCTTCCCAGTTTTACCTGCTATCTTCCACAAACAAATCCAAATATTTTGTTCAAAATTAAGGCTTCCCTTACATATTACACAATATCTTCATAACAATCATTGCATTTATCAAAGTATGTGCTATCTCATTATCTTCCACCATAGAATATAAGGAGTATTTTTCTGTTTATATATAATAATTTAGCCCAGTGCTGGGCACACATCAATAGTAAGAGCTGATTTATTGGTTTCTGAATTCTCCTTAATCTCTGAATGAGAGAAGCATCAGTTCCTATGTGATGGCCTTGAATAATGAGTCAGAAAGGAGCCCATGATTTGAACACTTTATTTTGTCTAACCTCTACAGTTTTCTCATTTGCTAAGATGATCCTTAGCTTTACCTAACTCCAATAATAACCTCAAACTCCAATAAGCACTTGGAAAATAAGACTGAAACAGATAATATGGCATCTGCTTGACATGGTAAAATAAGCATAGGCCCCTAGCAATGATAAATTATGACTCAGATATTTTGGGCTCTTACCCTGTCTTATATTTTAATAGTTACACATTTAAAATATATACATGCTTATAAAACCTCTTCTAATTTATGTCTACAGAAGATTAAGTGTAGTTGTCTCTGACCAGAAATAAATATTCTCGTCTAAAAAGATAATCTACTAAAGCAGAAATCCATTAAAATGCTAGAATTCTTCCATCCAAATTTCATACATTACCATATCACTGAGAAAAACTTTACATCAGCGTAAAATATTATGTATGCATAATTTTAATGATCTAAATGTAGCAGATAAAATTCTACTTGCAATTAAATCCTGAATATGCTGGATTCAAGGTAGAATGGGCATACTAATATCCTTTCTTGTCTAATGATATTTCCTACAGTATTTTTCATCATTCCTTCTTTCCCAGCATACAATTGTTCCTCTTTTTTGAGTACTTCAGGGTCTCTTAATACTTATGTTTCACATTTTACATCTGATGGTCTTATTGTATCACATATTTTATTCTAGTCACAAAAATGAATTTTCATATCATAAGGCAATAGCTATGTATTCTATTAAATATTCCTTAGAATTTTGTTACACTGGTAATCTACACAGCAAAAAAAGCAAAGTATTTATTTCTCTGCAATATAATAACAGTAATTTTATAGAACTTCTATATAATACTAAAACTTATTTCCTTTCTAGTTCTTTGTCTAAAAACATATTTAACTATTGAATATCAGAGTGCCTTGAGATTTGCTGATGTTTGCATATCATATTTACTAGAATTAATGAAGCTATAACCATCCCATAAAAATATAATAGCTGTTTACTATATTATGCTACGGCAAAGAATACCTAGTAGATTTGGCTAAAATGTGTTATGCTTACACTGTTTTTTTCTCAACTCTGCATTTTAAAAATATAATGATAACTATCCATGACTTTTGAATTATCTTTCAAAATTACATTACTATTGGGCTAAAATTAAACAATTAAACTTTGCTGGTATCTATATTAATTAATTAAACTTAATCCTTTCCAGAACAGTTAACATGAGACTTTGGAAAGCCAAACAATGTTTTATAATAGTTATTACCACTAAACTAGCATCTTTCAAATGTGATCATTAACTTCAAATTGATGAATATCATCACCTACCAAACCACAAGGTAACATATTTTTCATTTACATTTTTCATTAGTTCTCAACATTAGACAGAAATCCCTGTTGAAAAGTTTAGATTAGTTGACATGGTTTAAGAGTTCGTTATTGACTGAGCTCATACAAAAGCATATACAAGCTGTCAAATATAACTAATGGACTTTTGTGCTATAATTTTAAGACATTTTTCTGAGAATACATTTTAGTAGAGATTAAAAGCATCATATAATTTATCATCATTTCTAATCAAATATGAATTTTAATTTTAGAAAAGGTAAAACTGAAATAAATCAACTCATTTATGTAACATTATGAATGAACAGGTTTATACATTCTTGTTATAAATTCAAATGACTTCTAACATTAAAAATAAGATACAATGATAGAAATCTTTAACATCTTTATCTATAAATTAAATTGTAGATGCATTTTTGGTAAAAGCTACTAAATGTTAGGATAATGACACCATCTATTTTAGACTTTCTGTTTTGTCCTACATTTATAAGGACTGTGTGTGGCTCCATGTGATTTAAAACTTTCTTATTATCATCATCATCAACCTCCAGCTTTAAAATATTTTTATTAGAAAAAGTGAGGATGAAAGGAAACAAAAAGGATTAGAACTCTCTTGCTCTTGAAAGACTCAATGAAGCTACACTGCTCAGTCTCTATTGCTTATCTGACTGGATCTTATTTTTACCATAGTTAATGGAGTCTAAAAATTAGATAACATTTAAATACAAGATTTCACACAAATCTATTTTTGGTACTTTGAAAAGAATCATAAATTCTGGTTTTGTACAGAGTATTAAACAAAAAAAAGACATTTCAAAATACTCAGTAAAGTTCAGTTGTATAAACAGCCGCATCCATGTATTGTAAATTCTAATGAAAGTAATCTCTCAAGCATGTAATCATTTTTAAAGCTGAGCTGAGTCTGGGCATCTGACTCTACCATATGAGGCAGACTTTTTACTTGGATCTGACTGTATAGACCCAGCACTGGAGACAACCATCAGAGGGAAAATGATTCATTAAAAAGAAAAAAAAAAAGTACTGTTTCCTAAACTACTAAGAAGCCAACACAACTCTTATCTATGGTAACACATTTTCTAGAAACTTTGTGATTGAATCATTGGTGGTTATCTTAAGACCAAGTCCTAGTCACACAAAGAAATTTACATAATCAATAGATCTGGTCATCATCTACAAACCTTGCCAGTAATAAAACTCTGTATCATTCATATTAAAACTCTTTAAAATTAAAATTCTAGAATGGAGAAAACTATATAGCTTTAATCTCATTCCATTTATAAATAAAATGTACAGCTAGTTCTAAAATGTTAAATTTCAGTTTAGTGAAAAATGTAATAGTATTTTTATAGAACAATGAACCAGCAATTGATGTGAAACACCCTTAAGAACATATTTGCCAAGATGACATTCATTCCTATCAAGTTTTACCAATTCTTCCAATTTTAAGAATTTTCAAAGAAATTTTAAAATTTAAAAACCTTGCCTGGCAACTGGCGGTAGTTCTTCTTTAACAAGAATATCATCAATTTAATTGTTCAGAGTGAATGTTTTAAATACAGCCTGGTGAATTAATTAGTACATCAAATCACTGTCAGTCCTTTTTTTTCTAACCTTCTTGTCCTTCTACATTATACCCCAAAGCAGGTTATTTATTCATGATTAGTAAGAATCCTGGATAGTAGAATTGATTGGGAAACTCTGAATCACAAACAAGTACAGAACTACTGTTATTAAGGGAAAATAGTGCAGAATTTTTATAAGACCAAAATCCCAAATCAAACAAATAAGCAAAATAAATACCAAGTAGTTATACTTAAGGACTACTCATTAAATTCAATGAGTTTAACTTCATTATACTTTCACATGGATTACAAGTTTTACCTATTACAGGAAGGCCCAATAACTGAAATTATTAAATATCTAATGGAAAAGAATTCCTAGTAATTAAATAAAGGTTATGTGTGCTAATTTGGTCACATTCAAGGCAAGACCTATGAAAAAATTATTGCTACTATGTCCAAAGTTTTAGTAAAGTAAGTATCTTAGTGAAGCACATCTGAAATAAGTAGAATATTAACAGTGTAAGAACCAACATAAAATATATAATAATCAGAACATCAGCCCAATATAAATATATCTGGAAGTAGATACTAATCTATGCTTTGTCAAATTTCATTGTGATATTGCATTCTGTAACTTTTCATCTCTTTAATTCAACACAAAACTGTAAGGACTCTGGAACGCTCTCTCAAGACTATTTGGTCATTTTGCCCATTCCCCCTTCTATCTTTGGTTTTGTTATTCTTGGAGAAGTATCACACTTGGGAAGTGCATACCTGCCATTAGGACATATCACATACCATTACTTAGAGACTGTGTACTTGCCATTAGAACATAATATATACCACAAGTGCAAAGTATTAACCCATTTTAACACTAGTTTAGCTTAACATATTTAATTTTCTTTCACGCTTCAACAAACATAATCATTAACCATAATATCCAGTGTTGCACTGCAGATAATTTACTTTGCTGTCCTTCCGTCCTGCCTTCCTTCCTGCCTGCCTTCTTTCCTCCCTCTCCCCTTTCCTTCCTTCCTTCCTTCCTTCCTTCCTTCCTTCCATCCTTCCTTCCTTCCTTCTCTCTTTCCTGTTTGTGAGTCAAATTTCCTGGCTTATTCTGGTGAGTTGAGTGCACAGCACTCTCCTAGAAAAGAATAGAGGGACATTTCTCACCAGCAACTCCCAGGGGACAAATCACTTCATAACACTCTGGAAATGTCAACAGGAAAAGTAAATTGTTTCCCACTGCTTCTTTCATGACCTGCTTCTTATCAGCTAGGATGCTTAGACATAACTTTCTTTCTTTCCTCATTACTCCATGGGAAAATAAGACCAGGCTAAAATTAAATAAGAGCTGGATTAAGGCATAGCTAAGCATTAACATATAAGCAGAAACATTATCTTAGATTGTCAGGAAAGCACAATGTCAGATAAAAGTCACAGAAATATTTTCAGTCAGCCTTGTTGGCCACAACATTATTTTCAAATATTGTTTTGTTTTGTTTTGTTTTGTTTTGTTTTGTTTTCCTTTTGGGACTTTCTCAATTTGTCCTCAGCAATAAAGTTGGAGAACAACTGTTACATGTTCAACAATCCAATTCTGTATATATACACTGTATGATTCAAATACAAAATTTTCAACCCACCTCAAATGATCTGTCAAGTTACTGCATTTTATGGTAGTCTACAATGTGTTTACAATGCGTAAAGGACAAAAGGAAAACTGGAATCTCAGTATCCATTAAGATCACTCTATGTAGGCCATATTGACAAGCACCCAGCAAGGACTTGTATTTTGAAACTAGTCTTACACAATAACTAGCCCACAACTTGTATTCTATTTAGTTTAAAAAGCAATGCACACAGTCTCACATTCATAAATACACTCAAGCACACACACAAACACACACACACATATAAAAACTTACACAATTTCATCATTCTGGAATTCGAGCTCTCCACAAGTGTCTTCGAAGTCCTCCCCTCCACCTCTGGCAGTCCCTTCGATGGTTTTATAGGGGACGATAACATTTCCTCGCGCTCCAGATGTTCTCAGTACTTTCACCTCCATGATGCCAATGCTCTCACTCACATGGGTCACGGGTTCCTCAAAAGTAAAGATGCCTGCATGGTCATCATCAAAAATAGTAACAGTGGCAGTGGAGGGCGACCCAAGGCAAGCAAGGGTAGAAATGTGGTTGGCTTCCAGTATGCCATCTTCCGAAGCCTCAGAAGACACTTTGACGTTGCTCAGATGCACAAGGAAATTTTCATCCTCCTCAAAGATATCGTCATCAATGATGCCAACTCTGATTTCCTTTTGTGTCTCACCAGGCTTAAACACAACAGTTCCTTCAGTAAATTCATAGTCAGACCCAGCATTGGCTGTTCCGTCCTCTGTTCTGAAGTCAACGAACACAGTGTTGGTCAAATCTCCACCTCTGCGGATAATGGTCAAGGCCACTGTACCACAGTTCTCCAGACACTGATATGTCCCTTGTTCAAAGAAGATCTTACTAACAGGGTCATTTTCAGCCACTTCTGTGTTGACTTCATGCATACTGACAGCCTTTCTGGCTTGGTCAGCTGCGTGCCTTTTTAAAATGTTGCCGGCGCCAGTCATCAGGCGAGTAGCTTGAATTCGGTAAAATGCGCGACTCTTTTGCTGCTGGCTTAAGACTTGGTAGTTAGCTAATTCTATTAATTGCTCTATTTCCTTCTCTGGGTGCTTCTGCTTAAGTTCCTTCAAAATCCTTGCCATTTCTCGCCTAGCTTCTTCATCATCTTGGTCCCTCTCATCCACCTCCAGAACCAGAGCACCATCTAAGAAATTCTCGACATGAGAGTTCACGACTTTCCCATCCATTTCGATTTCAGTTTTGGATGATGGTCTGTCTCCTTCGTGTTCTATAATCATTCCCCTCTGCTTGCCAGCCCGATATCTCTTGTAGACATACTTGTAAAATAGAAGCCTCCTATCTGCTACCCATGCGAACACAACACAGATGGGAAAGAAAAAGAAAGTAAGCAAACCTTCCCAGACCTCCACAACACCAGGAGAAATGACAGACAGAATAATGTAAAGCCAGGTATAGGCAAAGATACTCCAGGCTGCCGTCACAAAGAACACACGCAAATGTTTAATCTTCCTCGTCTCTCCATCAGGGACCACATAAACACAAAGGGCAATGATGATGAACATGTTGAAGGCAGCACTTCCCACAATGGTGCTAGGACCAAGGTCTCCTGCAGTGAAGTTATGACCACACACTTCAATTACTGAAAGGAGGATCTCGGGAGCAGAAGATCCTAGGGCCATCAAGGTCAGATTAGACACAGTCTCATTCCAGATTCTCACAGTTGTCTTGGTGGTCTCTCCATTGGGTTTCTTTATGGTTATTTCTTTTTCTTGAGATGTGATGACTTCTATGGAGGACATGAACCTGTCAGCGATGATAGAGACACCCAGAAACATGTAGACCATGGCCACAAAATACACAGTTGCTCTAGCAATTTTGTCCCCAAAAGAAGGGTCTTGAGGCTCCCAAATGGGCAAAATCACCCCTTTCTTACAGTAATATGAGCCAGTACATTCACCAGTTTCATTTCCTTCTTCCACCATCTCTGTCTCAGCAGTTATGTGGTCCACGTGGGAAATCAGGAGAGCCATCATAGCTAATAGATGAAATCCCAATGAATACGTGGGTGACAGACTTAATCGCAGCATGTTGCACAGTGAGACTTCCAAATGTCCCAACTTCCTGGTAAAAATGGGATGGGGAAGAGGATAGAAAAATCACATCATTAGAGCCCAATCCAAAGCATGACTAATGGTTAATTTTTATCACTATTATAAAAAAATTTGTATGTGTTTGACCACCACAAAAACCTCTCGTGAATCATTTTTCTAAGAATTAACTTCTGATTAAGCAATTGTAAATTCAGTGTCTCTGTTTGGGGATTTTCTACATGTTGTCTTATTCACTGAGCAAATATACAACCAAATTTCAGAAAATAAAAAGTCCAAGTACAACCTGGCTTTTCTGAGTATACATCTATGCATGCTAACAGCCAGCAAGCAAGAACAGCAAAACTTTTGAAGGGTTAAATAATTTTTCCTTATTTTTAATGCAGGTTTCTTTTTTAAAAAATTTGGTTACTGCATTATCTTCAGGAAACTGTTTCACTGACTGCATCATTTTATTAGGTAGGATTCATTGTTTAAAATTCAGACTCTTCAAAAACCCCTACCATCCAAATGTGGTAATTATCTTAAATTTAGGTGTACACATTGCATTGTGTATCATCCTACTGATCTAAATTTACTTGAAAACACAGAGAATCTCCAAGTTTGCCTTATAATCAAAACTCAATAGTATCAGTTTTTGAGAGGAGAAGTATTTCACTGTAATGCAATATTTCCACACACACAAAGCAGGTTTTAAAAGCGTAATTTAATGAGAGCACATTTCTTCCTAAGTTCTAGCCAAGCCCAGGTCCCCTAATGCATCAGAGTGGGGCATCTGGTTTTACAAGCACAGCCTTTCACATCTATGTATGTAGCCCATTTTAGCGTCTGAGCGCTGTCTGCCACAGGAACGAGAGATAACCAGGCCTCAGCCTAGTTGTGTGTAATCAGCAGCACCAGCCATAAAACATTCCTTCTTGCTGTTCATGTTATACTGCCCGTGGTCAATCCAAAACACACATTATTACTATAGTGGGCTTAAGTGACCAAAAAATGCAGGAGCGATGATTCTATCTAAATCAACCCCTGTAGCATAACAGTGACCACAGAGTACACATACATTGAAGGGCTGTAGGCAATTAGGGATAGAGCAACAGGGTCACAGAGCCAAAGAACGTAAGCGAAGTAGGGAACAGAGCTCCTGCAGCCCTAAATTCACACCCTACCTCATGCAAGACTCAGCTCAAACTTCACACCAACTCTGCCTCCTAGGCTGGGGCCATGATGGAAAGAATGGGGCATGGACAGAGAGGTGAGAGAAGGTCTGGAACTCTATCCGGAAGCCTTCAAGGAGGGACCCAGTACAATATCTATCTATCTGCAGGGAATGGAAGGCGGTTCCGAGTCAGAACACAGCCTCATGCCCTGGATAATGTTAACAGAAAAGCCGGGTTAGGGGCTGTCACCGTTCCAGGCTGGCTGCGAGCCACTCATTTGCACCAATATTCTTTGGCCTGCATTTGCTGCTCCTGGCTTGCAGTAAAAACTGCACTTATTTTATTTATTTATTTAGTTATTTAGTTAGTTAGTTATTTTAGGTCCAAGAGAAGCCCCCTGCAGGGCACATCCTCATGGACTCTCAGAAATCCTATCACAGCCGCTAGCCTTGTAGTCTATCACTAATGAGCGATAAGATTCTTTGACATTTTTCTTATAATAAAACAGTAAGAGGGTTGTGGCAGACATCCATTCTAAGTAAAAGGCTGACAAATAGAAGAAACACATTTTCATATGTAAAGGTTTATGGTCAAATTGCCTGGTTCTTAGGGTCACTGCAGAGGTTGGGTGACGTTGGGGGATTTCTGCTTAAAATCAGGTTACATGCAACCAGCCTGCCAGGAGAATGGAAGATCTAGTGCTGGCTCCCGTGTGTCTCCATTTATGTCACAAATGTTTATGCATGCTCAATATGAATTTCAGAATGACTTGCTAGACTCTCTTCTAGTTCTGAGATTTCACCAAGGACTAGAAGAAAGTCTCTGTTCTCACTGAACGTACAGCCTAGTAAGGAAAAAATAAACAAAAGAATTAAATATAAATGTCAGTTACTAAACAGTGCTGCCATAGGGGCAGGGCAGACTCAATCTAACAAGGACAGAGACTCTGTGCATTTGATGCATGCATGGCATGGATGATTTTATACTAGTTGGTTAAAGAAGCCCTCTCAGATAATATAACATTTGAGCAAAGTCCTAAGGAAAGCCAAATATCAAGCTTCATGGATATGAGAAGGAAAAGCATTTCAAGCTTTAGTAATGGTCCCCATGGCAATACGTGTAGAATAGTGCACAACCACAGAGAAACCAATGTGACAAGAAGGAAATTCAGGAGGAGGACAGAACCAGGACAGGGGCACAATTGGAATGGGTCATAAGGGCACTGAGACCACAGCAAGGTATTGATTTTCACGGAGAGGGAGGTCGGAGGCTATGAGAGGTTCTGAGCTGAGTGTGACTGATACCCAGCTTTCCTTTTAGAAGGGATATTGCTGATCCAATGAGGAGCACACTGTAGGACCAAGGGTAGAAACAGGGGCACGAGCTCTTGCCCACTGTGATAAAGTCTTATTTAAAAGTGATCCCAGTGCCTGACTGACATATAAAATGATACACCAGACAGCTAACATTTAAGAAGTTGAATTTTTCCAGTGATTCTTTTGGAAGATCTGCAATTTAAAATGTCTTGGGGGGCCTGTAAGGATCAGAATGGTTAAATGTTTAATGATCAATGGTACTGAACAGAGATAGTAAACACTAAAGAAAGATTTAAACCTGTCTCTAGGTTTGACAAAATTGACCACTACTTTCAAACTACTGCCAAACTCATTACTCCATTTTTCCTATTTCAGACAAAATGAATTTCCTAAACAGCATACTGTATCTGATACTCCTACATGTCTTAAAATTCATCCTTGGTTGCCTACTATGTATTTCCCTGCAGTCAAAGTTCACACTCCTCAACACTCTGCTCAAAACCTTTTTTGATCTGACCTCTGAACTACAGTATACAGAAATTCTTTCCACACACTTAGTAAGATTTTCTCATGTCTAGGTTTTTCAGATAGTGTGTTCTGTGCTCAAAAACTGTTTTGCTCTTTTAGAATCAAGTTTCCTAGAAGAGCTCAACAGCCAATCACAGTCAATTTCCCAAGAAACCAGTATTACTTTTTATTCCTTAACAGTGCTGTTGGTTTCATGCTGAATTCTTTGCATGAATCAATTATATCTAATATTTACAAAAACCAGCATTTCTGTGTTACAAAATTCCTAGTGTTGCCATTTTCACTATGGACTTTGCAAACAGCACTCCCTGGAGTACCCAACAATAAAACTGTATGGTAGGTACTCTTAGCCCATTCTTAAAGTGGGATAACTGAGGCTTACATAGGTTAAAGATTTGTTGAAAGACATATAATAGACTCCTAAATTAAAATGCAAAATCCTGGTTTGTTTCCAAGATGGATGTTAACTGTTCCATTATGTCACTCCTGATTAGTATGAAAAATAATCTTTGACAACTATTGGACTTTGGCTTGAACTAGCCCTTAAATGCCAGGTTAGGAAGGTCTGTTAGCAATAGTCTCTTGGAAGGTTTCCAACAGCCTGGCTTTTATCTTATGGATTAGAGACTCAAGTATCAATGACTAGGGTAGCATGAGGGTTAACATGTGCCTAGAGACAGCTGCCCTATGCTCCTCGGCCTTTAGCAATTGCCTGGAAACCTCTTCCTGTGTGCAGTCACAGCAATCTCACGTCAGCCAAGAAAATGTCCTGCCCTCTACCCCTGCTCTAGACCCTAGGTCACAGTATGCTTTTAGTCAACATACTGACAGGAGTGATCAGAAAAACTCTAATATCATTCTCAGTGAAAGAAAGAGAGGGGCTTCTAAGGTTACCTAAAAATATCATAATTATATTTGAAAAGAGACAGCATTATAATTTGTGAATTCAGTGAACACAAAACACTGATGTAACTTATTGGCAATGAAGCAACTGGAAAGAACTCTCCAGAATTCATTTTCTTCCTTTATTAAAATTAATACCAAGTCCAAAGGCTTGTAAGGATATGCAATGCGTGTTACCTAATGTGAGTTCCTTTTCTTCTCCTTTTGTAGCCTTTCTTTCACTGTCTTCCTCCCATTGTCAAATTTAAGAAGTTCTACTTAACCTTCCCATTGCCCCTCTAAACAGAGGACATAGATACTTTGGGCTGCAGTCTGCCTTTACATTCTTCCTTGATTTCCTGAATGCTGGAAAAAGGAGTAGGATGGTTTTTATGGTAGATTTAGGTAAATTCATATCTATGGCCAGTGACCATTTAGCGAGGTCCACTTAGGAATATCCACAATTGTCCAAATGAGTCTTCAACACACATAAGTACCCAGAGCACCTGAATTTTCTTCTGCTCATTATTTATCGTAAAACAAAACAACAGTATGGACTACAGATCAAAAACCTGAGTAGCACTGACAAAACATGGTACAAAGATATCCAGCTGCCAGTACTCCAAATGCTACAATCTGCCCCGGGGGGCGGGGGGATGAGGTTACAAGGAATACAACTCTGCCATAAAGAAGGATAAACTTGAGTCATTTGTAGGAACACCGATGCATCTTGAGACCATAGTGTTAAGCGAAATAAATCAGACACACAAGCTTAACTATAATATGGTTTCTCTTATATGAGACACCTAACATACAGATACAGTGCAAAATAAAAGATCAATAACAGGAAATAGGGAGATAAATCTTTTCTAAATGGGAGGAGGACCAAGAGGTGGAGAGTGGAAGAGGGAAAAGGAATGTACAAGAATTAAGATGTGTCATGAACACGTGCCAGCTACCCACAAAGAATGTCATCATTATGCACTGCACAAATGCACTAATACATTTTTTAAAAAGAAAAGAAATACATACCTGCAAGACAGATGCTTGTAAAGGACCGCCTTGGTAAAAGATGAAGAAGGGCCTTCTCAGCAAAAAGGCCTAAAGAGTAGGAAGGTAGCAAACTGCCTATTCCCTGCCGGACGCTGTAGCCAGCGTTGACTCTCAAGCAGCATCTGACTCAGAGAGTGAACACTCTGGCTTGCCTCCTGCCCAGCAGAGGGAAAGGCCTAATCGCCGGCTGGAGATAGACAGCTGGAGTTATTCCAAGGAACTCCCTGACTTGCCTTCATGAAGACTTGGGATTTCCTTCTATTTAATTCTTGCTGACTTAAAACTTCCAAGTTAAACAGTTAATCTATTTCTAAGGCAACACTAAAGCAAGCACGAGTCTTTATCTGCTGTTGAGGCAAGCGCTTCCAAATGCTTCTAGACAGAGATGACACCAGAGACAGACCCATTCAAATCACTGTCCTGGGTCCCAACCTCAGGCTATCAGACAAAGACCAGACTTCAGGTAGGAAATCAGTTGTCATGGTGACTCTGGGCCAGATCCTTCTTAGAATTCTTTTTCCCCAAAGGAACAGTTTCCTCTCTCCTGAATGATAAAATTGGGACAGATCTACAGAGGAAAAACTGTAAGAGGTCATGTGAGGTGCCCAACTTCCTCAACTTACAAAACTGAAGTTAGGGCTCTGTCCCATATCACAAAATATCTACTTTAATTGTTTCAGGAAAAGAAGCAACTAGTAAGGTTCAGTCAAAAAAGGAAAATGGATTTAGGATTCAGGAGAATGAAGAAGATGTTGGGAAGTCACATAATATCCTGCTAATCCTTTGCCCTGCTTTGTCTTTCTACATAGTACTTTCTACTTTTGCATGTTCTCTAAAGTATTCAGAGGTTCTATGGCCTTTCTCCAATAGATGTAAGCTCTGTAAAGACGAGTTTATTTTCTTTTTTTCACCGATAGTATTTTCAGTTCCTAGAGATTATGGCACATAAAAGATGCATAGCACATGCTTCTTGAATGAATAAAGTAACTATCAGAGGGTCATGTGCTGATTCATCAAATCTCTGATGCTGAATCCAAATCTGGGAGTTGGACCTAGGCAATTACATTTGAAAATACTCTCTGCTGTGAAATGGGTATGCTCTAAAATGAGCAAGGATCAATGTCATATTCAAAAACCAGTATCATTGTTAGGTGAAGGAGGGAAAATATGTGTTTCAGGGTTATGCAAAGAATCTCAGGTTAGAAAAACTGATCTGAAGCGTAAGAGTGAACCTGGAGCCCAGACATCTTCCCCAGTGTGTAGCTATGGATTTTCCTACAATAGCCCTGACTTGTGGATTGTTTCTGCTCTGTTGAGATCTTAAAACTGTAGATCTCCTCCAGGAACAATACCTACTACTTTTTAAAATAATTAGAAGACATTCTGTCAAAAACTGAAAACCACCTCCATGATGGTAGCTTTATAAAAAGGAAAACAGCACCAAAAATTCAAATTTCAATATATTACCTCTGCATACTAACAAGAAAATGTAGGTAGAAGAAAACCTGAGAAGAAAGTATCCCAGTAGAAAATAAATGAAAAATAACTCGAAGAAAAGGTGTTCTGGTAACCTTGGGCTTCATATGAAATCAGACAGAATTGTTCTAAGTATTATCTTGGCACCAGGGCCACAAAGCAAGGTTTTAGGGGCCCTGATCAGTAACAATAATGGCAATAATGACTGAAAACAATGACTGGAATGCTATGTCCCAGGTGCTGTGTTAAGACACTTTGTATTCACCAACCCTGAGCTTTCTGACAATACCACAAGGAGCTGTGAATTATTGTTTACAAACTAGACAAATAAATATTTCATAAAAGTAAGTTGACTAAAGTCATATAGACAAACCACAGAACCAGAATTTTAACCTAGGTATTTTACATTACACCATAATAATTTTTGTTAATTTCCACTACAACAAACCCTATTGTTGGGGACAAACAGCTCTATATTTTTGTAATTAATATAGAAGAACCTCTGCATAAGTTGCACTGCCACTTTAAGGGCAGTAGGTCTTTCTCACTCCTGTCCACTCCCGGAAGTGTGTGTTTTGTAAGCTCTCAGATTCCTCACGTAGCAAGGGAGAGATAATCCACTTCAGGGATCACCTTCCGAAGTCCGTGGTCTGAAATTATTCCAAAGTCATGTAACAAACTCAATGTTGTTTTTCCATTTGCTCAGGAGGAAAGAAAATACAGAAAGAAATCCTAAGGTGTAAAAACAAAACTAACATAAAAGGGAAGAATGGATAAAAGGTGGGAGATGGGGACGAGGGGGTAATAGAATTTTGTCAAAACAAGTAAATTAATACAGTATACTAATGAACTAATATTTCTTTCAAGAATCCCAATGGAAAAAGTTTGCTGTCTTGAAATCAGGACTTTTTCTTAAATTTAAAACTGGTCAGAAATTTAAAAAAAAATCCAAGAACAACAAATTAAGTCATTGTGCCAAGCTTTTCTTAGGCACTTACCAGACATCGTGTAATAAATGTGCAGAGTATGAGCAGCTCACATGTTAGTGGAACATTACCAGAGAGTTAGGTTCCTTCCTGGGAGACAGATGTCTCATATTAATAGAGAACCACAGAGGAGGAAAGGTTTTTCCTGACATCTGAAGTGCACTGAACTTGTTCCCTGAACTACCTAGTTCCCTGATGAATGTACCTCTAACGAAGGCCTTCATTCACTACGACCAGGGTTTTAAAAACTTTGGCTTGCTCAGTGCTTGGTCCTACAAGCAAGAGATTTCAAGTGTAATTAGCATCTGGAGACAGAGAGTAGCTCCTCTACACTTTGTGACTCTTCCAGGAGACTCCTGATGGGCACTGATAACTATTTCAGATAATAATTTATTCACCATTCATCCTGAAGTGAAAAAGAAGCCCTTCTTTATGTTTGATCTTATACGCTTAAAAAGAATGAGGTCATATGCAAGCTTTTATATCTTGGTGACCTCCCAAAAGATTTACTTAATAATACTTTCCACACCGGCCTTTTGACATTTAATGTTAAGAAATCTGTATATACAATACATTGTGTGTGAGTGTGTGTGTGTGTGTGTGTTTCTAGTTCTGGAGTGAGTAGATTCTTCTTGAATTCAAGGGATCTACTGAATGGCCTCCATGCACAAAGTGTAGATTAATAAAGATGATTGACACATGGTTGGTGCACTTAATGAATTTACAGTAACCCAGTGCAAGGTTTCCTTGGTGCCCATTAGTATTAGGAAGATAAAGGGAAATTACATAAAGAAGGGCATCAGAAGAATGACAAAAACTGGAAAGAGTGAGAAGGAAGAAATGCTGTGAATAAAGGAAGAAAACAAAGCTTTTCCATCTACAATCCACCTAAGAATCACCTGGCAAGCTCATTAAATTAGACAGCTGGGCCTTATTTTCAAATATATAACAGATCTAAAGAAGAACTCCAAAATTAGTGTTTTAACGCCAAAATTTAGTGGTGGGCTTGGCATCACTCTTTAAGGAGCACTGATGTAAAGAAGGGGTAGAAAGACAGAAAGGAAAAAATTGAGTAGAGAGGGAACTGGCTCAAAAGCAGGTGCAAACTCCACAATGGTCTGCTCTGAAGAGCAAAAGAAGTATGCACCAGGAGAAAACAATGCCTGAGCCTAAAAGACAGTGTTTTTTCTAATATCAACAAGACAGTGATGTGAGATAATCCCTCAAATGGGCTTTGCATCTAACAGATTCAGAGACTAAGCAAGAATGAAACATGAAGCCCCTTAGTAAGCGTGTGTTTGCAAGGTGGAATATTGGAATTTAGGGAAGAAAAGACCTTACTGGGAGGTCACAGGGGTGCCAACCAGCAGACTAAAGCACTCAAGTAGTTCAAGGACCACCTACTTAGTTCTGTTGATTGGTTCTGCTTTCTCTGAGACAAAATAGGTAAAGACGGAGGATACCCCACTGACATGTAACTAAGTCTCAGGATAAACGAAAGTCTCTGGAGACCTGGCTAGATTTCGTCCACAAGTACTTTGTAAAAGTAAAAATCATGCAGAAACCTGAGCCCCAGACTGGAAGGCTTGGGTGGTGAGGAAAACGAAGTTCCTTAAATTGTAGGCTTATACAGTATTGCCTACTTCCTGTCTTTACTTTAACTCCAGAGCCAATCTGATTTGTGAGGTCACTCCTTTGGCATTCCAGGGTGCCTCCTGGGACGTGGGGTGTTGAATATAGCATTCAATTTTAAGTTGTGTGATAGGAACACACAAATGTCTTTTTTTTTTCTTTTTAAATTTTTTCACAAGGGAAATGTTGGTTATGTGAGCAGGGCCTGGTGATTTCCATGAGCTTTTTCCATGAGTCATGAAGTTTCATCTTCAAGTAGAAAGCTTTTCAGGAGCTGGAACCCTATTAACTTGAGGTTTGAAAGTCTTTCAAGTTTCAAATCACAGTCCTCGAAAGAATAAGATGCTCTTGAGAAGAGCAGAAGTAAGAAATAAAAAGAATCAGGGAAAAAGTCAAGTGTCTAGATGCTTACTTAATGGTTGCCCTTCACAAATATTCTGTGCTACAATTTTCTAAAGTTGCCAACAAAATCTTAAGGATCTTGGTTCTGAAACCAAGTGTAGAATTCACACAGAACTAGTTAATTTTAAAAACGGGAAGTCAACTAAGAAAGAAACCTGTCAAGTTTTATTATTTCAAGACACATATGCAGTGAGGATCACCGATGAGAAAACACAAAATCTTCATGCAAATCCCCAAATGGTTTATGAAATATACAGTGTCTGTGGAGATAAGGCAGCTAGTAAATGTGCTCTTTAAATCAGTGCTACACACCTCTGTTTGAAGACTTGTTTATACATTGGCTTAAGGGTTATGGCTTTACTTTGGGCGACTATGCTAAAACTTCTTTGTTACTGTCTTTTTGTGATAAATGAGGATTATGATAGATGTGCATTCATCTGTCACAAAGATAATTCCTGAGCAGAGCCATTGAAACAGTTAGAAAAATTCAGTGGGGAAATAAATGCTAATGATGTAATCATTTAATAGGAGAAAATAATTTCTACCCATTATACCTTTACTTAAGCAAAAGATTTCAACAGTATTAATGACTGAGACAGCATTCATTCATTCATTCATTCATCTAACAAATCTGTCTTGTACCCTGAGTAAAGGCTTGATGATAATGATACATAGTATATTAAGTATTATTTTGTTATGAAATTGTATTTTTTCATAAAGTTTTCACTTTCATCTTTAATTTGATTCAAGCATCATGCAATATATATTATGTATAGAAACATTATATGTTAAGTCATACTATGTAAAATTATGCTTTTATGTATCAGTTAAAAATTAATTAAAACAAACCAATATGTAATATCTTTTCTATATCTGGCAATGTGCAAACCATTGGGGCTAGAGCCAGGAAACAGAATCATGAATCTCCATCTTCATGAAATTTGTGATTTAGACAAAAGACAGCTGACAGATGTTACAGTAAATTGGTATTAAAAAAAACATAACTATGAACTGATAAATGCTATCTCAGAAATATATAATCTTAAAAGAGTACTGGAAAAGCTGAGCTAGTAGACTGCTAGGGCAGGGTCTACTGCAAAAGTATCACCTGAGCTAAAATTTAGAAAATTCTCATCAGGAAACCAGGCACAAGGCGGTTGGAGTGCAAGGCCTGAGGCTGACACTTTTGCCATTACCCACAACTATAATAGGATTACTCATAAATCTACCTTTTGTGATATGTGGGTTATGAGATCATGCTTGGAAAACACTGCAAGTAGCTTCTGCAATTTATATGAGACTTTCCCTCTTGGAGTCAGAACTATCCAATTTCAGTTAATTGCTTTCTGCCACACTGCTGGGGGAAATATGGTAGATGGAACTGTCACTGGTCTAGAAGCCAAAAGAAACGTGTATCAGCCTCAGACCTACTGATCATTCACATGTTTTTAGATACATCACTTCCTTTCTCTCTGACTCATCTGCAAAATCTGGGAATTTTTCTCACAACACTAATCCTACATTCTGGGATTCAAGATCCTCTGTAACATAATACCTGCCAACCTTCCTGGTAGTCAGCTGAGCTAGTAAATGAAAATTGCCCAAATATCTATCATATTATCCTTTTTTGTGCTTTTATATGTCTCTGTGACCCATCTCAGATGTCACAATTTCTACTTAAAAGTGTTGTTCATTGCTAGGTAGACTCTTAAAATCAACTAGCTGTGCCCCTTGCTTCCCAGTAAGGAAACTCGGGCCTGCTAAGTGCAGAATTTTCAAAGTCACACATCATGGAATTGACAGAACTAGGCTCTAGAACAAGGTCTTCGAGTTTCTAGGCCAACTCTTCCCACTACACCAGGTGTTATGATGCTCCAAACTTACTCATGTGGCATTACTATGTCTCCTGATTTATAGCGTGTTCCACGAGTTGGAAAATTATGGCCAATAAACCAAACTGTCTTTTCTTGTTCTACTAAGGCTTATGAAATTAAAATGTTTTGTGTTTTTAAATGACTGAAAAATTTAAAAAGTTCATAATGTGAAACCTAGGTGATGTCCAAATTTCAGTGTCCAAAAATACTGTTTTATGTTAAACAGACCTGCCCATTTATGTGTGAATGTATGCATGAATTTATTTATATATTACCTATGGATGCGTTATTTCTGCAAGAATAGAATAACTGTGACAGGACCTACAATAAACAAAGTAAAAAAACATTTAATAGATAAGGTTCACCTTGTAGAATATAAAGTAAAAAAGGTACATGTGATGGGTTAAATGACTTCAGATTCATAGATTTGATTAATTCTTACAAAATCACCTAACTTCATGTGGTACCCTTTCCTTATTTTTAAAAAGCAAAAACAGCAAAATTAGATGATGCTGGATCCCCTTCCCAGTACTAGCCATGGTATTATACAAGGCCACTGATGCATAAAATTTCTTAAAAAGAACTGCTTGTCCAGAAAAAGAAAAACTGTGAGAAGTTATAGGAAAAGCATCCTTGACTATGCCCAACACCAATTCATAAATTTCAAGTCAGGGGAATGCATGCCCAATATTTGGCAATATTAGGAAAGAATGATGTGAAGCTTTTGAGAGATGAAAGTTCTCCACAATGGTCTAACTCTCCTCAAAGTTGGTGATCTAACAGTCTACAGAGGAAGTGTGGGTTTGGGTGCAGAGTAAGCATTCCAAGTCTCTAAACCTGTGGTCAGGACTGGGTGCTTTACATGGAGCAAAGAGAACCAAAGGGTGGCCCTAAGCTGCTTTAAGGGGAACCAGAAGGAATAAAAAGTTAGGCTCAAGTTAGAAAGTATGAGGACCATCAGTGCCAAGCAAATGAACACAAAGCACCCAGAATTACGGTATGGGAAACATAATCCCCAAAGTTATGGGAGAAACATGCTAGCAGGTGACCTTCTGTTGGCCTCCACTCTGTTACAGCTTCTCTGCTTCAACGTTACACTGCAAATTAATCCTACATGTAGGTTTCAAGTGAAGAATACATCTGTGCAGTGATTTATTCTAGCATTTGTTCCAGATCCACAGTTCTTGTGGCGTAGTAGTAACTGGTACACAGAACAGATCCCAAGAGTCTGGAAATAACCCTAACATTTTCCCTGGGTTGTTCCTGCCATAAATTACTTGGGGCCTGGTTTACATGCTTCATAAATGATGAGGCTTTGCTTTTTAAATCCTTTTCACTCCCTGAGAATAAACTCGAATATGCCCTCCTGCATGAAGCCATGTCTAGTGTTCTCTTTTTCCTTCCAACTCCTATAGCACCCTGCTCGGTTACAGTACAGTGATTTATAACACTTTTCCCTGTTATTTCATATGTAAATGATCTCGATCATGACATTCCTGACATCAGAGGACACTTATGTAAAAAGAGCACAGTCCTTACATAACATCGCTCATTGACCATCACTTCTCAACCTGTGGCCAAGATATTTAACAGAGCCATAATCTGCATCTTTGAGCCAGGATAATGATGCTTCCTTGAAGGGCACTAGTAAGCATTAAACAAGGAAACATGTACAAAACAAATAAATTAGTCCTTCATATGTCACTAGTACTGTTAAATTTTTCTCTTCATTGTCTGTATTCTCTGAAACCTTACCACAGGGCTTTGTATACACTGAGTGGTCAAAAAGTGTCACAGTTGGGTTGATCTAAATTGCTGAATCACCATTTGTCTAACTTCACAACACATTCAATGAAGAAATATTATTCTGACTTCACATGCAGTGACATGTGCAGAGCAATTTACTCTGCCTCATTTAAAAGTTTAAGATGACTCCAATGCTTGTACATATGTTCCCAGAACTAGTACGTATGCAGGAAACCATTCACCTAAATCGCATTTACACTACCATTTTCTAGGTTACCGGTGTGAATGCTGTACAATGATACCATAGAATTCACCCAAAAGTGTAAGAATATTACCTTGGGAAAACATTGTGTCCTTTTCCTGGAAGACTTAAAAGGCTAGATTTTCAAGAAAAGATCCAATCATTGTTATGTTTGCTGCCTCAGAGTTGGTGTGGAAGTTTATCTTTGCCTCTTTGTGGTTACTCTCTACCCCTCTGAGAACAGCCCAGTTCTCAGGCTGTTTCCTCACACTTCCCCAACAGAACAGTCTTGGGAAGGCACTGGTTGGGTAGCAACCTAGTTTTAAACTTCTTTCACTTCCTCTGCTCTGTTCCAGGACTTTCCCTCTGTCAGTCGGTGGAGTAAACCAGCCTGAGTTCAAAACTGAACATCTGCCAATGGTACCTCTTTCTTAAGCCATGCCATCGCATTTTATTAGTGACCTGTTAGCTGTAATTGCTTCATTCAGATGAATGGCTTTAGTGGGAATTAAGTGGGAATGTTTAATCCTGTAACAACAATAGATAAATGCTTTGAAGCTGGGAATGCTCTACTCAGTTTCAAACCAATAGATACACTGCTGCTACTGAGGTACTTGTCTGACAACAAAAACATGTTTTTCCTTCAGTTTCCATCTCCTTCCACACATTCTCTCCCTTATAAAATTGGCTAGAAAGTTTCAGGTAAAACTGAAATGTAATTGCCTTAACTGTTTGCCTATCCTGGTTCTTTTTACACTAAGAGTAGGGAGATCAAAGGACAGCTGCAAATACAGACAGAAAACACTTCAGGTTTGATAAAAAGTCAGCAAAGAATCTACAAAGAAAATGAGGCATTAGGACTGTGAGAAACTGTGCTCCCAAACCGAGTTTACATACTGGACAGCGACAACAGCTCTCCCTGTTTGTATTCTGAACTACCCTTGATGAAAACATATCAGTAAAGCTGTTTGATTCACATGTACAACTGAAAACCTAATCATTAAGTCTTCAAAATATGCACATGCATAAAAATGATGTGTGTGTGTGTGTGTGTGTGTGTGTTCACAAGAAGGAAAAGATTGAGGGAGGGTAGGGGGCAGAGACAGAGACAGAATATATCTTTCTTTTGGAAAAGACAGGAAATGGAAAATAATCCCACCGAACTTAATGAGGCCCCACAGGACTCTCCCTGAGTCCAAACAGAATCTCAAAGGCAGAGGATGCTAAAGGTTTGTATTCCAGCATCTAGCCCATCCCAGTGGGTCAGAAAACACCTGACATTTACTTCCACTAAACCTCAGATACTTCTCCGGGGACCCCAGATCCCTTTGTGCGGGGATGAAAGCAGAAACAGCTAGTTCAGTAATCCACTGGCCTGGTTAGCCACCATTACTACTGAGAATTAGAGCTGAAGTGATAGACAGTCAAGGAAACTGTAAGGGATGCTAAACAATTGTAGAGTCAAGAAACAGTCAGGGAGAAAATTTGCCACAAGAGGGAGCAGTAGAATTTGGTCAGGTGGGAGACTATTTGGTAGAGGTTATGAGGAAGGGTCTAAGTATGAGGGGTAGGAGGTTATGGTGAGTAATTATGAAGAATGGATGATACTGGAGAATACTTAGCAAAAAGCCTTTATCTTTCAGAGGAAAGGATGAAAGGAAGAAGAATAAGAGAGAGAGAGAGAGAGAGAGACAGAGAGACAGAGAGAGACAGAGACAGAGACAGAGAGAGAGCGTCTCATGTTCATTTCTAAATTCTTAGCACATGCAAGGCAACAATTACTTTTTATTTGAAAGCAATATATGCACACATCGCAAAATATAAAACAAGTGATATTTTTACAGATTTAATTTTTACTTCACTTTGGAACTTGTTATTTTCATTTGCTTCTTGCCTATATACTGATTTTCCTATACCTGAGGGTACTATGGAAAAATGGCTGGTTAGACCACAGGGTATCCTGAAAATGAAATGTTAAAGCCCCCAAATTCACTTAGTTTTAGACAAGCATATTCATGATCATAGTGAATGCTTTGCTTTGTTTCTGCTGTTTTCTAGTAACCTGGTTTTTAAAGGAAAAATGAGATGACTGGATCTCAAGAGCTGTTTTCATCATTTATTTTGTCTAGAAAAAGATTAAGCATTAAGGGGGAAGAAACTATGCATCTATTTTGCAAGATAAATACAAGTCTATTTTTGCCTGATAAAATCATGTTAAATACAGCTTGTCAAGAAATGCCAAAGCTCTCTCGGAATATATTTTACTTTTTCAAAACACAGCAAGCTTAAGAGAGTAATCAATGTATTTCCTGTAGATTAGTGCTGTAAGTTCTAATCTAAGGACACTTCATTTTATTTTATGAATTTATTTAGAGTTACAGCTCTTTCACGGCTGTTCTCTTTCCTTTGCCTTCACAGTCAACAAAGGGCCACCTAGCTCTTAATCTAAATCCAACATGACAACTGGTCTGGGAAAGTAAATAGACAGGTAGATGGATAAATATGAAGCAATACCTTTATATTCTTTTGGTTTATTACTCTCTGCACTCCTCTTGTTAAGCTTCTGAGACAGTAAAGGTGATTGTCACAGATACTGTGACATTCTCTGCAACCCCTGCACAGCCCAACAGCAAATAGTGGTTTACCTCTCCTGAGCATCTTGTCACACACCTCATTTTTTCTGTCGTTCTAGGAATTAATGGTTCCATTTTCATAAAACACAATGGTCATTTTAAGGGTGAATAATCAAGGTTCCTTTTACAGTAGGTGGAAGGGATCTTCAAGAGCCCTAGGATCCAAATGAAGCCCTTCAAAGGGGCAGAAGTGATAAAATGAAAGCATTTAAGAAAACACATCTTGCTTCCCAGAGAAATCAGTGAATCCTCCCCCACCGGGCTCAATTGCAAAGCCCCCCAAACTGAGCAAGCTCTCTCTCTCTCTTCCCTTTCCTTTCACACCCAGCTCACCTCCCATTGAAGCAAGTTTGGCCAACCCAGAGAGCTAACTCCAAGTAACACAGGATTTGAAAGAGCAACCTAAAACCAATCATTCCTCTTTGGGCTTTGTTTCCTTATCTGAAATGAATGAAACATCTAGATTCATTTCCTCTCTCCTTTCCTGACTTGCTGCAGGAGAGCTGTGACAAAGAGGAACTCTGTGAGTGAGTGTGTGTGTGTGAGAGAGTGTGTGTGTACATGTGTGGAGTGCATGAGGGGCTTTCAGAATTTTCTCCTGTTAGCCCATTTCTCTTAGGAATCCTTCACAAGGGTCCAGAATTGTGGCTGTTCAACACCTCGTATCTGAAGCCACTCCTCGAGCTAGATCTGATCAGAAATGATCAGAAATCTCCACCTACTCAGCTATCTCCTCCATGATCAGGAAGCCTGGACTGTCTTCACCACATCTGTCATTTTTAAAAAAGCTTCTTCCACTACACCTCCCACTGATACCCTTTTTTTTTTTTTTAAGTCTTTACACCTCCAGCAGGACAAAGTTTGTGTTGTTACATTCACAACCACTAGTGGCTGACTAGCACAGAGGCAGAGAGCGCCTTTCAAGGGGGGTGGGGGGATCCAGAGTGCAAAACATGACTTTCCTTCCAGGGACTGCAGACGACATGCACATTGCTCTACTCGAAAAAATTATCTGTTACATTGGATCACCCCTGGTCCCAAACCAACCACTGCTATTTTAACGGGGGAGGGAAATACGAATTGCCAGCCCAAGTCATTCATCAAACGACAACAGAATCCGTCGAGGGAGGGCGAGTTACAGAATCAAGAACGCACATCAGCTGTATTTTTCAAAGCGTCGCCTGGAAGGATTTGGTTTTTTTAGCCCACTGTCCATCTCTGAGACCTCCCTCTTCTCCAGGAAGGAGGAGCCAAGAAGGATATCCTCCTGCGTCTCAGAACACAGACCTTTTCCCCAGGAGCCAGCCCCATCCCCGAGGCGGATAATGCAGCTGCAAAGTTCCCTTGAGATATACTGGGGAAAGATGCCTGTGTGTGCAGAATCGCCAACGCACACCCTGGCACAGTGCCCAAGGACGCGGGCCCTAGCCCACTCCCCACCACGTTCTTCCTTGTCTACCCTCAGCCCGGCCACACCTCCCTCCTCTCCTCAGTCCTCTGTGAAGGAGCACCCAGCGCCCGCCCGCAAAGAGAAGGCTCGAAAGTGTGGCCACAGGGAAGACCCCAGGGATTACCAGGAGGATGACCGCGGAGAAGAGCCCAATGGGTGTGGACGTCCGGATCCCCAGGAGAGCTTCTTTCGGGTGGACTTAGCTCCCTGCACCCTGAATCCTTCAAGCCCAGCGTGGCGCTGAGTGCAGCATCCCTCCTCAGAAGCCCTCTCTTCCCCCTGAAGGCTGCACCGGCCGGTAGACACCCTCACGCCCAGGAACACCAGCTCGAGCAATTGCACTCTCCGGAAAGCGCGGACACCCAGAAAATGTGCAGGCTCGCGTGCGCGCGCGCGCACACACACACACACACACACACGCAATTCAGAAAGCCTATCTGGCTAAAACCAAGGAAGTGTAGCCTTATGACGAGCGGGGAAGTGGGGCAGATACTGGTCTCTGGCTAAATCCCTTCCGCTCGCCCATCCTCAAATCCTACCTGGCGTGCGGAGTGTGAATGGATTCTCCCCCAGCTCCTCCGCGCGCGTAGGAAACGCTGCGCACTCCCTCCTTTTAAATAGCTCCCGAGCAGGAAGAGGTCGCTCCCATCTTCTCCAGGAAGCACAAAGCAGGCGGCGGCAGCGGCAGCGGCGGCGGGCCGGCTCCCTAGCAGCGCGGCGCTAGCCGGAGCAGGAGCGGGAGCCGAGCGGGAGCCGGAGCGGCGGCGGCGGGCAGCGGTGCGCGCGGGCGGGAGCGGCGCGGAGGCCGGCGGGCTGGGAGGGCCGAGGCCGGGCGGGCGCGCGCTCCCTTCTCCTCCTCCTTCTCCTCCTCCTTCTCTTCCTCCTCCTCTTCTTCCTCCCCCTCACCCCCTCCTCCTCCTCCTCCTCCCTCCCGCGCACCCCGCCCGCAGCGGCGCACCGATTTGCTCTCGCGCGCTCGCCAGGCTGCCCGCGGACTCCCAGACCCTCTGCGCACCCCTCTGGTGCCCTGGGCGATCGTGGGGGTGCGGGGAGCCTGCGCGTCCCCGAGACCTGGCAGGAAGAGAGCCCCCACAGCCTCCTGGTCTTTTAACGCCGAGAATATTTTTCGATTTCCTCGCGGCTCTGAGCCCCGCAGTGCGTTGTAGCCGCGCGCGCTTGCACTGTTCTCCCGGGCACCCAGCCCATCGGTTACACGCGCAGACTGGCGCTGCAACTTTTCTTTTGAACCTTTCTTACCTCATCCACAGATAGAACCCCGACTCCTACTCGCCTACCCATTTCTCACCTCTGAATTTGTTACTCCAGATATATCTTTCGTCCTCCACATTCTACCCCTGTGCTAAAGGAAGCTTTCTTTTAGTAAAGCGATCTGGGAATGAATCAACGATTAAAAAAGAAATAATTCTTACTCTGTGTTTTTCCTACATATCAGTTATGCAGCCGTCTACGCTAGCTACTAGATGCTGAACAAGCAGCTAAGGCTAGGAGAGTGAGGGGTTTCCCCAGCCAAGGCGTCTCCCCGCAAAGATTGCAGCTCACCTGGGAATAAAGACCAAGAGGCTGTTCAGTGTGAAAGCCATGCCGCGTTTAAACTACAGAGAAGAGTAAAAGCTGCACAATGAGACCGAGTCAGGGAAGACCTAATGCAGCAATCGACGAACCATTCATTGCCCTTTCCAAGAGAAGCATTATCATTGCCAATACATCACTTCCCCATAATTAATAAAGGAGCACTGCAGCAGGCCTTTGCTTTCTTAACAACTCATTCATCCTTACAAATCCTTAATGACTTGGCAGGATGAGAGGCGAGACCCGCTGTGGAGTTCATGGCTCTCAAACCTGGCTGCACATCAGACGCACCTGGGAACGCAGTCTGATGCTGTAGAATCTGGTACAGATGCTGATATGGTAGCTCTGTGCGGGAGGAGGGGCCGTTTGTATTTGGGAGCACCAGTTGATCCTGGCCCTTGTGGCTTGCTAAGGTGTGGGACAGTCAGGAGCTGCTATTTGGAGACAGTAAGCAGAGGAAAAGCAAAGCTCAAGACAGAGTTTAAGATTTCTAGTGGAGCTCTTTGCTGCTACTTACAGTGCCGCTCTGGCTGTCAGACCTCAGGAAAAGAGAGATTCTGACTTCAGAATCCTAATTTGACTCTGCAATAAGGAGGAGGGAATGGGTGAAGACAGAGAAGGTGCCTTCCTCTGCCACCTTGCCAGTGGCTGTGCCTCAGCTCTCCTGGGCAGCTTTAAAAAATGCCAGTGGTTAGGCCACACCCCAGGCTGATTAACTTGGTCTCTAGAACTAAAATTTATGCATCAGTAATTTGATTTTTTTTAAAGTCCCCTGGTCCATGTGCAGGGAAGATTGGGAACAACTGCTCCAGGCCAGTGCTCCTTCAAGGTGCATGAGGGAATCAATCAGCTGCGGGCTCAATTTCTTATTCACTAGAGCTCTGAGGCTCAGGGTCTGCATTTCTAGGAAATTTACAAATGACACTGGTGCTCCCTGAATGAGGAGGGTTCTTTCACATCTGTTTAGTGATTTTGGACCCCAGCGTGGGAGAAGAACTTCCAAATTGCCTCTTGTCTTGAAAATTTGCAGGAATCTTTCCTTCCTAAGAACATTTTCTTTGCTGAGTCAAATGTTCTTAGGAGCCACTCTCCACAGGGACTTTTTGTTAAGACTTCACTGACTAGTGACATGTGGGGAGATGCAGAAGGTCGTCTTCTCTCTGTTCCAGTGTGTCCTCAGCCAGAAGCTGACTTCCAGGGACTGTGAGAGGCAGCTATTTGGCTCAAACTCAATAAAAGGGGCTTGGAGAGCAAAGTGGCTGATTTCTAAATGACCCAGAAAAGACTGTAACTAAAGACTCCAGGCACAGGAAATAGAACACAGGTAATAAAGGAGACACAGGAAAGAGCTAAATAAAAATGTGAGCAGTGAGCTCTATCTCAGTGGAATAGATTTTATAGGAAGGTGTGGTCTGTTTTGCTATTGTGAACCACTTAGTAACAAGATTTCTTGAAAGTTCAAGTTTATTTGTGACAGAGAACGACACCAGCTTTGGTGTTTAAATGCCTAACCGTGATACCTAAAGTTTATTGTGTTGTAGCCAAAAGGACTTTAAAATTACATCTTTATCCTCCTTATTCTTGAACTCTTGGGGGAAAAAAAGACATTACATGCTCTTTTCTTTATCTCCAATCATTAAAAAGAAGCAACCTAGTGCCTGATGATCTGATACCCTTTTTGATTTGGCTCAATTTCTGAACCTCTAATTTTCTTTTTCTTTTTTTTTTATAGGCATCTTTATAATGGTTCTGGGACCTGGGGCAAATTAAACCTCTTGCTCCCTCTTAAATGTCATACATGACTGGATTTTTATTGCACGAATTATCAAAGGCTACATCATCAGCACAAGGCAACTGGAGACTACAGCTCCAGGTAAGGAAATAGTGAGGCAGCTGCGGGCTGTGGCTTTGGAGATAAATACTGCACCTGAGAAGGTGACGATTTACATTCCGATTGCAATGGTATTGCTTAATGGCTTTCTCATATATTGAGTGCTATGCTTTTCTCTGGACTTGAGATTTAGAGACACCACTCTCCACTGCTACCTTGCCAAAACAGTGTAAAACATCAGCTTAGGGTCTCCATGGGAATAACACTTAAATATAGTCTAAAGACGGCTCAGTGTTTGATGAACTATTTCCTAACAAACATTCAGGAGTTCCTTTAGCATATTCCTTTTCAAACCAAGGATAAATGATATAAATTTGGTCTTTTTATTCAGTCTACAGAAAAATTAAAAATGAGATCATGGATTCCAAAAATTGTTTTTAAAATATTTGATAGTGTATTAAAATACCCCCATAGGATTTTGCTCTAGGGAAAACAAGTACTTTCTTATAGTTCTTTTCAATTTTACTTTGAATTACCTAGGTCAGAGGTACCACAACTGTTTTTTCCATGTGTTAATATAGTGCTAGTCATGCTGCCCTCTACACACACATGCACACACACACACACGCGCACACACACACACACAAATTTCCTACTCTGCCAATGCCATCCACCTATTTGCTCATAGCATCAGTGTCACACTCTTCATCCTGATTGTTATAGTTGGAACCCAAAATGCCACCCCCCACCTTAAGAAAATCATTGTGTTGAAAACTTGGTCTTCAAGGAAAAATTGGATAATGAGCACTCTGCCCTTCCCTTCATATTTGAGAGCATTCTTGGGAGCTGATGGAACCTGAGGAGGTGGGGCTTCACCGAAATGAGTAAGCCATGGGCCTGTGCCTGGCCCCAACCCTTCCCTTCTGACTGTCTGCATCTTAGCCTTATTGAGGTAAGCAGATTTTCCCCACCATGTGCTGCAAGCCTATAGTAATAGGATCAAAAAACCATGGACCCATACCACAAGCTCAAATAAATCTCTCCTCCTTTAAATTGCTCATGTCAGGCATTTTATTACAGCAATGAAAAGCTGATTTATGCACTGGTTTTTACATAAGAAGAAGGCATTGCAGTACTCCAGCCAGGCTAGTAGTGGAGCACAGCAGTAACCATTCCTGATTTCTCCACCAGGCTTTTTATTTGTCCTTTGGCTTTCTGTGCTGCCCATTGGGTCCAGGGTTTTTGATTTAAGAATGACCATGGGGTTTCTTTGTTGACTTCCAAGTGCTATTCTTCTTCCCTGGGATCTTCTTTGTCCAGTTGAACTTTTACTTCTCTGCTTTGTTTTGAACAGTTTAACACCACTAGTGTACCCCTTCTGGTGTGAATCCTTGTAGCTGATAAAAATCCACAGAGGAAGAACAACCTTCTAGGGTAGACTGGAAGTTATAACCTTTCTCTTCTGTGCTACCTTACTGAGGCGTCACCCACTTCCTCTGAGTCTTCAATTAGTTTGTTGCAGTTTTAGGATTGCAGAGACCTGCAATTCCACATTTTATTAGCTTACATTCAAAGGTTGGGCTCTGTAGAATTCTGATGCTTATTTGTTTGCTTGTTTGCTTTCTGTCTGTCTGTCTGTCTATCTTTCTTTTTTTCTTTCTTTCTTTCTTTCTTCTCACTGCTCCTTTTCATCTGAGGAAAATACAAAATTTATATTCCACAAATTTATCAGTGGTTGTTCAATGGCAGAGTCATTATCAAAAATCATTATAAAAAAGTTAGTGGGTCAGAAAAGAACAACTGTCTGATTCAGACCTGGAAATCAAAGTACTCACCCACAATTCTACTCTTGTTTTGGAGATGTGGAGAAGTGTCTTTATAAATTCTAGAATTTGGGCTGGGGATTTAGCTAGCAGCTCAAGCCCCTGCCTAACAAGTGCACGGTTGTGAGCTTAATCCCAGTGCAAAAAAAAAAAAAGAATTCTAGAATCTTAACTTTTTTTGGTATGGAAATTCTTGATCATAAAATCTTCCTTCAAGAAGTTGTAAAAAGCTGCTTAGCTTCATTCTTGACCATAATAATCAATAAATGATACTATCATTAGCAGTGGTAGAATCCTGTAAAAGTTATATCCATATGAATTTTAAAAACCGAAATAACTAGGTTCTCCATAAACAGGCCATCTCATAACATATCATAATTCTTCCATGATTTTTGTTATTCAAAATTCTACATACAGTGAGTAATCCAGGAAAGTATCATTTCTGCTTTAAGGAAAGCACTTTCTATCTCTATAATGAAATAAACTGTTAGCAGTTTCTGATTTTGTTAACACATGCAGTTCACAATGTTTTCTTTCTTTTTTTAATATGTGAATATCAGCCAGATTACAGATCTTTTAAATCTGAAAATAGAATTTCAAAGAGTCATTTTAAATCCTATTATAACTCAGATTTTGGTTGTCACAGTGATGATGTTAACTGAAGACCTTACAGGACATGGACTTCTTTACTAAGTTTGCATAGACTTTCTCAACATAGATTCATGGATTTCCCATCAATACCAACTCAAAATGAGTCACCAAGGGTGCTCTGTCTTGGGCTAGTGTTCTGCATAGCCCAGTTCTGAACCAATGTCCCTGAGAAATTGCGTGTCAGCTTTTTCAGTGAACTTCCTTTCTAAGGTGTCATCTATGATGTATAGTTCCCTCACTACAACTTCGATTACTGGCCACTGATTTGAATCTGAGAACTGCCAGTATTTTAGTGGTTAACACAATGCCTAGAAAGTAGCTTTTGGATATGGTTATAACAAAGAGATGTCTAGGGGAAATGCACTGAACATCTGGGTGCCTTAATCTACGATTCTAAGGATGCTGGATCTGCTACAACCAGAAGTACCTGAACAATGAAAGTGTATGTTCTCATATCTAAAAATTCAGACTTATTCAGTGCCCTAAAGAATTCTGAGTAATCACAACCAAGTAAAGTTCAGAAACTGCGTTCTGTTTTCTGGGGTTTTTTGTTAGTACATGTTTGTACTGCATAATGATTATATTTATTGTGAAGTGTTGGCACATGCATGTGCACATTTTAATTCTTTTCTTCATCCCTTCCACTCATCTGCTCTCCCTGTATCTCTTGGTACTCTTTTCCTTTGCAAAAGATCTCTCTCCCTGTTTCTTATTGTCATTTATTTTAGTCTATAATTTATTTCTATTTTCTCATGTGAGAAAAATTGTACGCTATCTGAATCATGCATCTGATTTATTTCACTAAGCAGTATGGTCTCAAGGTACATCCATTTTCCTACAAATGACTCAAGTTTATCCTTCTTCATTTTCTTTCTTCTAGATACCATCATGTCACATGAAAAACTTAACTATCTTTGTATTTGTTTCAACATGTCTATGTCCATCAAAATAACCAGTAAGTTATCTGGGTAGGCACGGAATATATTTGCTTCTACAACTTATTCTTATGTAATAAAGTATTAAGAACTAGTTGGAAGAACCATGGTTACTTTTATCTTGTTTTGTATCTTGTGTCTTGTAGAATATGAAAATACAAAGCGAGGCTGGCAATATAGCTCAGCGGCACAGCGCCTGCCTGGCAAGGGCAAGGTTCTGAGTTCCATTCCTGGTACTAAAAAAATTTAAAAATTTAAAAGTCAGAGAGAAAAAAAGAAAATACAGAGGGGTTTACTAAATCATTGCTCTAATCATTTGTTTTACAATCATACTGAAACCCAACTTTCTATCTTGGAGATTCTCATGTTTGTGTGTGTGGGGGGGTGTACAAGAAGTATTTTTATTTTTCATGATATTCTGTTAAGTTCTCTAGGTAGTTCTAAAGGTTAGCCAGGGCAGAAAACCACCAGTGTAAGTCTAAGCAGATAATTAATTATAAAGACTGGTGAAAAGATTCCTTATATCTAGCACAATATATTTGCTATTCTGTTTCATTGGATATTGACTTAACAGAACATAAAAATGAGGACTTTTTGTGAAAATTTATAAAAACTTATACAAGTTTTAGGGCCTTCCTGAGTCTTTCAGAGGCAAAAGAGTGGTGTCTTAATTAACTTGACATATAGACAGATTAGATGATAGGACCAGAAAAGTGCCATCCATGGCGGTTGGGCTGGTGTCTATTCTGTTCTAACTCTTGAGAATACTCGATCCCCTGTATAAGACAGTTTTTGAAGTACGGTGGATGGATTAATAACAAGCATGTTTCACACTGGAAGAGGACTATTTTATGCAGTAAGAAGATAGATTTTGCTTCTAGGATAAATATGGCGCTTGTCCACTGCAAATTGTAATATAATACCAATTACCTCCTTGTAGCTGAGTGCAGCCCCTGGTTAGCACTGAGATAGTCACTGTATCCACGCTCACGGTCCTGCCTGGCCACCTGCTCTGTAATGACAGACAGATTGTCTATTACACTGCAGCAGCCTGAGCCATACAGAGATGGCAATCTGACCAGGCCTCAGGCTTGAGCCTGTAAACTGACCCTTTGTTACCTATCTCAGGCATTACTTAGAAGCTTTCCTTTGGCCCCATTGATAAACAAGTCAGTGAATCTCTTATTTCCTCATTAAGTTCATTAAGCATGTGCTTTATGGGTGTCATGCTTAAATTTTTAAAAATTATTTTTCAAGAATCAAGGAACCCTGAGCTTTTGGATTATGTTGATCCAGTCATTGTGGAACTCATTATAGGCAGAAAGTTGAGCAAGCAAAGAAAAATCAAACTTACAGTCATCATATTAATTCAATTGTTCATTCATTTCTTCATGTGTACATTCATCAAATATCTATCAAGACCTGTTCTGGGCTAGGCACTGTCATCCCAGACTGAAGAAAGAAGAGGAAAAACATCAGTACAGTTCCTACTCTTTTAGAACTTACATTCTATTAGAAAAACAACATGCAGTAAGCAAAATAAGCAAATTAACACATTGTAGGGTGTCAGGAAAATAAAACTATGCAAACAATAAAACAAGGAAAATGAAATAGGGTGTTTTGGGAGGATGTACTCGTCTCGTTGGCCAGCTCCATGGAGATGTGAGTACTTTAAAGCTTTCCTATTGATGACACATCATTTTTTTCATGATAACAAGCAGATTACATGATAAATATTGTATTACATTTGTGTGATAATTTTTTCTGTACTTCACTGAAACTGTTCTGGAATTGCCACCTCAAAACCACTGGACTGTATTAGTGGACAGATACATGGTCACATGAGTCACTTCTATATTCAGGGACCTGCTCAAATTATATAAACCTGTCTGATGTCTCAGGGCAACTCGGAGTGAGATTCTCAGAATGCTGCCAGGAGTTCCCTACAAAGTTATAGCACTCCTTCTAAGGTGTAGATATTATAAAAACTCTAAATGCCCCTGTGGTTTTATTTAATGAATAGCATCTCAGTAATGTACCTGAATGACCAACTTTACATAAATAAGCCCTATAGTATGTGAGTTTTCTACCACAAAGGCAACAGCATTAGTAAGGAGAGAAAGGATTCTCATGTGCATAACCTAACAGTGGTTCAGCGCTTCTTTACTAGAGGTCTGCCTCATTTCCCTCTCCTTCTTTCTCCAATTATTTGAAATTAGCCAATACAAACACACACACACACACACACACACACACACACATCATTGACAAACTCACATTCATTATTCTTAACTATAGCTGTGTATTTATATATATTTTGCAAATATGCATGGAAATAATAATGAACTTCATGTTTAGATTTAATTATTTACGGCCTTTTAATTGTAGGGTCTTACATACTTTGTTTTAAATCTATCTGAAGTGTCACAGGCTAAAGTGGATTATGACCCATGGATTGCTCTGTTCTGAAACGAATGATATCAAATTTGAAGCCTAAAAGTAATATATAAATTATAGATCTTATGGATCTTAACACAGGTATTGTTGTTTTATTTTCTTCCTATTTATTTTGTCAAAAAAAGGAGAAAAGTGAATACAGAACTTGCTCAAGGAAAGATAACACTTGGGTGGAAAATTATTTAACACCTCAAAGTGCTTACCTAATTTATAACACATAACCAGTGTGTGAATAAATGATACAAATTAATGGAATATACCACCTTATAGGGCACTCATGTAATGGGAATTTTGCAGCAGATTTACTTGCTAGATTTTTAAATCATTTAGGCAGTAAATAGTGAATGACTACTACATTCAGATCCACGGTGATTAAAAAGCACACTAGATACCATCTACGATCCCTATAATTTAGTCTCTAAAGCAGAATTATTTTCAAGATATTGAAGAAGTGAATGCTGTGTGGCTTATAAAGGTACATGTTAATGGCATGTCTGAGACATAAATGTGGGGATGACTGGTGGTAAAGAGACCAGACAAGAGATGATTAAAATTATCTCAAAGAGATCCCAAGTAATAACTATAAATGACAATGCTTTTTCCTCAATTTGGCTCTATTCTTAGCACAATTTCATTACCTCCAGGACTAACAGTTTTTAAAAGTACTATTTTCATTTTGATGGAGACATTCTGGATACTTTCAACCAGAACACATATGATCTCTATAAGGCTGTTAGCAGGCTAAGAAAAGAATTCCCTTTACAGACTTGCACACTACCCAGGGAAGGAGGATGGTAGTCTGCTTTAGAGGCCAGAGAGTATTTCATCACTGAGTTGATAAATGGTGATAATAAAAGTAGAGAGACCCTCGGTTGGTTTCATTATTGTATTTAGATTCTCTGCAGACAATGCACCCCCTTATTTGCACCTTAGATTTACTGCCCCTGCTTCCTCTACCCATGGTGTGCTGCTGTCTATTAGATAGGTTACAGCAATCTGCCAATATCTGGTCTTCTTTACACAACAGTTGTAACAAGGGAACATGTGAAAAAATCCCTTATCTACTTTCAAACATTAAAATCTACTAAGAAAGCTGAACGGAGCAAAGTGTGGCAAAGTATGAACTTTAGATAGAGCCTCTTACTTCCCCTAACTACAATTATTTTTACTCTATTACTATCATTTTAGAGTTACACTGAATCAATGGAGGAAATCTGAATATACATGAAGATCATCTATGAACATTTGTTCATGTCTTTTGGTAATATATATATATATATATGCTTATATCTGTTGTTGTTGTTAAACACAGGATTAGTTGGATAATATGTCAAATGGTAAAGTCAACTGCTTTAATCTTCTATGTGTATTTCTGACTCCTCTCCTGACACATCCTAATCTAATACAAACTGGAAAACTACATTTATCACTATGAGAAATCTAGTATTCATTTACTTCTTCTTGACCGTATAAGATTTATTTGTAAAATAAAAAACACATTACATTTTTAAATGTTTATCCCCACATATTAAGTAAAATGTCTTCATTTTGTTTAAATGAATGCAATTAATCAGTATTAATTAATCAGAATTAGGTATATTTAAAGAAACTTTATGTTAACTTATATATTTTTATATATAAATATTAATATTAGAAAAATTTAATGAATTTCCTGACAAATTTGGAAACTTTATTCTTGTTAGAGACAGTATCTATTGTTAGAAATAAATCAGAGGTGTTTTTGCACTTTGTGGAACAGACTTGACTTTTATTACCATTACCTACGAGCTATATATCACAGATGAAAATTGTTCATCCATTGACTAGTTTCCTCATCAAGTATTTTATGGGTGGTTGTTAAGCAACACATTGAGTGAGATGTAACAGTCAGCAATGGAAAAATAGGACTTTCATTTTTAGGAAAGAAACAGCAATGAAGCAAATTACACAATGCACTATTTTAGCATTGTAGTAAGCTGCAGCAAGAAGATACTGGGAGGATTTTGACATTTTCTAGCAGTGTGAGCTGGCCTATTTTAGGGAAGTGTTCACAGCTCTCAAAGATGACAAGCCACTGTAAAGATGACTCCTAGAAGAGCAGAGTGAACTCAGTATTGTCCTGGACAGAAAAGACTCTGCATGTTAAGGCCCTAAGGTGAGAAGGTCGGAGGAATTTAAGGGAAGTCTCAGGATGTAAAGTCCAGATGTTGGGGAGGGTATTGCAAGAGCTGATGATGTAACAAGGGTTCTGCAGGACTTGAGAGTTGGCCTTTGGCCTTCTCCTTAAGAACATGATGACTCTGCTGTTTCATTCTGAGGCCTGGCCTTAGTTTCACCACAGAACAATTTAACCTTATAATACCTGAATTCTTCTGTCCCTTTCCCATCTTTTTTCTTCTCACATTATTTAGCAGAAATCATTCTGCATTAGACATTAGGAGATATTTGACAACTGAAAATTAAAACTAAATCAAGTCGTATTCTCTAGGTATGATTTTACCTTCACTGCTGTGCCTTATTAGTGGTCTCCTATATGATTAACAGTAATCACAGCAATTATCAAAATTTCCTGCCAGATTGCTTTTCAAATTACTTGATGGCACTTTGTTCTTTTATGACACATCCCTTCCTAATATGCTGTTCCAAATTACTCTCTTAGATATATGGATCAAGGAGAATGATTTGAAAATAAATATTGATCATTCGTGTAACAAAAAAAGCATTGATTTAAGTGTGGAAAGGAACCAATGTGTTTTTGAACTTTAAAAGATTCCTACACTTCCATCTGTTCATTTTCATCATGGTGCAGAAACAAAACAGTGATGGCTCATGAATTGGCCCTTCTGCTAAGAATTGTGGAGGACAGTACCCACTAGTTCCTAGTCTGAAATAAAAGGAATAGATGGCAGCAAAAAGTGCTTCGATAATTGTAAAAAGGAGAGAATAACATCTGACTTTCTAGTCTTGGTTTCCAGTCTACTTTGCATCATATGCTTCTGGAAAAACCACTGGGGAGAAACAGGCTGGGGACTTAATGTTAGAGAGATACTGTATTTTAAATGATCTAAGGAGTGAAGTTGTAGTGGAGAGATGCGACTGAAGCTGCGGATTGGCAAGGGCTCTACTACCCAGGAAGTGAATTTGGTGTGAGGCCATGAGTTGGATGGATCAATCTATAAGAGAACACTCGCACATAAGGTTCCTCAGTGCCCGGAAGAGGTATGATTCAAGAGTGTCTCTGGACACTTGAGTATTTTGCCCGATGACACTGAACGTAAAACCAGTGAGATTAGTCAGTGGCAGGGACCATCCCGAGGCCTGCCTCTCACCATGGGAGTGGAAAGGAGCGAAGGTGGGCAAGGGAGTTATCAATGTCTCTTTGATTTCCAAGGCTCTGGAATCAAAGTTCTCCATTGGGATACTCCCAAGGGGAAAATCTGAAAATTCATTAAGTGTTTCATTGTTGTCATAATAATGTATGCTGCTGAGGATATTCACTGGGCCAGAGCCAGAAATCCAACACATCTTGCAGTGTGTGGGAAAAGGCAATTATTTGTCCTTCATTCCATATAAATTTCAGATGTTCTACAGCGCATTTATTTAGGCGAAAAGTCTATCATTCTAAACCTATATCCTTACTCCCATTTTTATTGTTCTGCATGTTTTAATTTATACTGAGTTTTGCAGGAATAAACTATTGTGTATAATGAAGAAGGATTGTGTTTCTTTTAGAATTTAATAAGAACTCTACCGTTTTGGAAAATCACTGCAGGCAATGTTGCCTGTTAGTGTTTATGGCTGTTGCTCTTGGTTAGTTCTGTCTACTTCATGGCACAAGCTGAGCTCCATACCTAATCTAATGTGGCCGAATCTGAGTATTTATACTGTGTGAAGATATTGATTTATTTCAAAAGATTATCATGTGTACCTTTTTGTGTTATAGTTGGAGTATTCTATAGAATTTTAAACATATATATATATATATATATGTTATGTTCTATAATCAATTTTATTTCAAAATAATGTACTCTAGCTTTGCTTAAAAAGGGTGTTATTATCTGAATATATCTCCCAAAATTCATGTATTGGAAAGGAACAGTGTTGGGAGGTAAGGCCTATCAGGAATTGTTTATATTATGAGGCCTCCATGCTTGCAAATGGATTAATGTCAGCCTAAAGATGCTTATAAGAGTGGGATATGGTCTCTTATGCTCTTCTGTCTTGGGAAGACAGAGTTCTCTTCACTTGTCCTTCTACCTTCCACCTTCTCTGTGTTAGAGCACAGTAAGTTCCTCACCACAGGCCAGAACCTTGATCTTGGACTTCTTAACCTCTAGAACTGAGAGAGTAACTGTCTGATCTCTATTAACTACCCAGTCGCAGATATTTTGTTGTAGCTGTGCAAAAGAGACTAAGCCAGAAGGAAATTTGCTAGTGAATTGATAACCCCTCCAGGTTATTATAAATGTAATCTTCCATTGTGAAAGCAGGGGCTTAGGGAAAATTTTTGAATTAATTATGAGGCTGACATTTAACAATAGATAGGAATGAGTCACTTAGCAGAATGGGGCTCTTTCAGTAACTAAAAGTGCCTGAAGATGTTCTAGACTGATTATGATTTTTAGAGAGTTATTGCAGGAAGGAAGCTCTGCTGGGTTCCACCAGAGTCTGTCCCTGGAAAATATCATGGAACTGTGATCCTCCTACAGCCTTGACATCCAATAAGACGGTCAGCTACCTGTCACACCTCTGAAGGGTAGAAAGTTCTGTTACTAATTGCCAGTAAAATTACAGCTTCTCTGAATCTCAGTTCCCTTGCAAATTTAAAATGCTAATAACTTTTCTGCTTCTTTCAATATTATTGTGCAGGAAGTACAATCCTGTAGCTTCTTGCATCCATAGTATCCAGGCCCATGCTGTGCATATAATAATACCCAATAATTCGTGTTGCTTGTTGACATGCCCTCTTTTCTTCCAGCGAGCATAGATGCTGACATTCACAATTTAGATGCCATATTTCCAATGGAAGCTAGTTAATGCCTTTGTTTGCATGTATGACATTCCTGAGAAGCTATAGATGATTATTTGACATTATTAACTCCTTGTGAATACCTGACAGCATTAAATATAACAGTGGCTGCATATTCAGATTAGTAAATCATATATCCTACAGAAACCGGTGTTCCAAAAACAAACTGTGCAGACAGGGGAAGAGAAGCTGTCCATTAAGTTTTAAAAGGAAGATTAAATTGAGAGGAAACTCCCACCTGGTGCACACCAGGAGGGCAGTTCATTACAGATTCTATAGAGAGGACTGGAGCAATTCCAGGAGGCTGGCTAGAGGCTAAATTGGTTAGAGCACAGTGCTTGTCAAGTCCCTTAGGGCATCTATCTGACCTCTAGGAAGGTTGTTCAACTTCAGCTTTTCCCCATAGTCACAGGTTTTACCATTAAGCCCGTTTTCTATCCTAGAAATACTATCTTTTTGCATAGAGGTGAGGTAGTGCTGGAACACTGTTGCAAACTCAACCACATTATTAAAGGAGTCACTTGAAGTGGAAATACACACACTCTAGAGAACTGTGCTGTCCTATAGAACACTTGGTAGCAACACTCCCCCAAAGGTCAACATTGTGAAACCGGAAGGGAAGCGGTGCTATTAACTGCTGTTAAATATAGATGCAGAGAGGATGAAAGTCTAAACTATGTCATTTACTGCTCTACATTATCTCTCAGTTAAAAGCATTGGTGGCTACTGTTGTCTCCTTTTATGTTTGTTCTATAGAATAATGACTTGTTGGCTTTTTGCTCTTTTGAAAGACATTTTTTTCCTTAATTAAAGGTCATATAATGTGTCTTTCCATTTGATAGTCTCATGAAAAAACATCACAGTATCTATCTCATAATTCTCTTCAGAATTCTGCACACTTGAGCTGGGAATTTAGCGCCTGCCTGGCAAGCGTGAGGTCATGAGTTCAATCCCTGGTACAAAAAAAAAAAATTAGAACTTTGAACACTTAAATTAAAATCTCAAGGGCTAGGGATTTAGCTCAGTGGCATAAGCGCCTGCCTTGTAAGCGCATGGTCATGAGTTCAATCCCCGGTACCAATAAAAAAAAAAATTAAAATCTCAATTAATTTTCTCTTTTTCCAAAGGAAACAGCATAGACTTTTTGTCAGACTTTAAATTTATTAGTATATTCACCATCTTTATCTAGTACATTAATGATGTATATTAAATTTTATGGTTTTTTATCGTACAAAGAAATTTGACAACAAAATTGGAATAAGGAATTTTACCGTATGTGACCATCAAACTTGGCAAAAGACAGATTTATTCGCTATTAGCTATTAGTATAATTTTAATCCAATTACTTAAGCTTCCTATTTTTCAGGTTACATATCTGTAACATAGGAGTATAGGATAGATTTTTTATCTCTTTCCCCCATCAAAACATTGAAATAGCATAGTATAAATTCTCAATGCTTATTCTTCTATATTCAAATCTTACTTTGATTACAATGTGCTTTATAAGCAAGTGATGGGACATTATTAGCAGCTCTCTGTATTCCTGGAAATTCTTTTATCACATGCAATGTATAATCATTCCTTTTCTCTGGAAACATAATTTTGTGATAATACAAACTTTAGTACCATTTACTTATGCAAAAATAATTTTTGTTTAGTGTTGCTTATGTAAATTATATACTATTATTTCCTTATGCAAAAATATGCTTGTTTTTATTCATGTAAATGATCTAATCAGCAATCCTCAGACTATTTTAATTATAAGAACTTTTAATGTATTTCTACATTATTCTTAGCATTGCTTACTAGGTTTAAGTAAGCAACTTCTAAACCAATTGTGATAGGTTATCACAATTTCATATTTGGAAATTCCTTTTAATTAGAAGTGGTTTCCCCTTTTTATAATGTTTGTGTTTCTTGAGTAAGTTCACAGTAATAAGTGTTTAATTCACAGTCCACCATTACTATAGTAAATTTGAAACATATACAAAGTGGAAGGAATAGTAGAACCATCTCCATTATCCATCTTGCACATCAGCGATGGTCAACTGGTGGTCTGTTTGGTTGCATCTAGATCTTTGCTCCACCCCTTGGATTTGAACATTTTAAATCAAATATTGCATATTATTTCATCAGTATACCCTTCACTATATAATTTATTTCTAAAAGACTGTCAAAACTGCAACAATATTGTCATATTGAGGACTGCACAATAACTTTTAATTCCATCAAGTATATCTAATCATCTCATTAACAATAGGTCAACAAACCACTTAAGAGAACAATGATCCAAATGGTAATAAAAACATTAAATACATTAAATGTATTTTCATATACACATACAGTGTAAATTTCCTCTCTGCCTTTTTCCTTTACAATTTAATAACTGAAAACACTATTCATTTATTTTTTGTTCCGAACTTCATACACTCTGGGATCGGGTGACTGCAGTCCTTTGGGCTGTTTTAGTGAATTTCTCTGTCCTTTGTCTTTGCTATAAACATCACTGCTTATTGTCTTGATGATATCATAAATAATCTTACTTGCTTGTCTTCTATTGTGTCATGTAAAGAAATATGTGAAGTCCGACTTAGTCTTGTCAATGTCAGTGTCATCAATGTGTTCAGGTATTGTCACCTCAGTCATTTAATACAAAATTTCCCACCAGATGTTTTCATTGGCCATTGAGAATTTTCATCTATCTTTGTTATTTAACTGAGATTTTAAAATGCTTATCTTCTACAACTATCACTATTTTACCATTCGTTTAGTTGGAATTCTTAAAACAACTTTCTCTCATCAGTTGTTTGTTTACCGAGTTCAATTTGAACAGTATTTGACTACTTTCAATAAATCCTACTTATTTATATTCTTTTTCATTTAACATTATTGTAACTAATCCATGTTTTTATGTATCTTTCTCCATTTGGAAAACACTTAAAAATCACAGTTCTTCAGTTAAAGCCCCACATTTATAGACAATTAAAATTTTCATATTTTTTCTGGTGACCAATCCGGCCAACTTTATACAATTCTTAATGTGCATATCCTTAAGGTAAAATCACTTAAGTAACTATCAGGTACTATACTTGAAATAAATAGCCGAAGAGTATGCAAAGTGCATAGAAGTTTGAAAAAGCATTGTTTATAATGGCACAAAGTTATTGGAAACAATCTAAATGTCTAATAATATGCTAAGACATTATGATAACAATATGTGCCCATTAAAAATGAGGTCATATATCAGTACTGACAAAATAACAATGATAGAGGGTTCAATGTAAATTCATATTGTTATGAATATACATACTGTGTTAAGAGCAAGTTGTAAAAGATCATAAATAGTTGGATCTTATATTTGTTATAAATAGCTTCATACATAGATATAAAAATATATGTAGCAAAAATTCAAAAAGACTATACTTTCAATTATAACCTATATTTATTAGTTTTTGAATAGTTGCAGTTGAATAATTTTCTCCATTTTTGCTAGTACATAAACTTTTTCACAATTAATAAAAACAAGAATGGAATTTAATTTGTATCATATAACTAAAGAAGTATTCGTATTAATACTTTAATTGCAAACAAACCAATAAATCAATTTTCAGTTTGGAGCTGAAGAAGCTCCCTATGCATTGTCATTTATATCTAACACATGTTACTTATTCTACCATTTTTAATGGCAGAATGTCCTGGTTCAGATTACAAAAAGGTAAGTGATTTTGCTCTTCCTGTGAGTTCCAGAGCCCCTGTTTTACAATTTGACGTATCGACTTTCTACTTAGCACTGAGTACTGGTGATTTCATCTTGCAGTGGGAGAGCTGTCTCTGCCACTGCTAGCATCCTGTAGTGTGTGGAGACTCTATACATAGTGTCCTATTTACCCTTCAGAACCAGTATCCAACATAAGTCTAAATAACTTTATTTCACAGATGAGAATAAAGTGCATCAACTCCTCAAAAGGGATTTAGATCTCAAATTTTTTATTCCCCTCCTTCCTTGCTTGACCACTGCATCCCACATCTTTCCTATTCACTTCTTTTCTACCTTGCAAGTCCTGTTTGACAAGCCTTAACTACAGAGACTATCTTATTTAATTCTCTGTCACCACATTTCTGTTGGAATAGATTACATTATCAGTCAATGTCTAAACTCATGGCATTTGCACAATTCAACCCCTATGTAACGGGGACATGCTCCTTCTTGCCCTCCCTGTATACTGAGACAGTAATAAATTGTAAGCCAAACATACAGAATTGCTTTTGCTGCCTATAAGTAATGTTACTCCATCAGTCATAGGGGGGAAGCACACCCTTCCTTAAAATAAGAAGGCACTGACCTCAGGCATGTGTCTGGAAGCACTGTATTCGCACAGCCCAAGGCAATAAAGTTGAAAGGAAATTTGAAATGATTACTGCACTTGTGAGGAATTGAAGCAATTTTTTTGAAATTTCCAGTAGTAAAAATATCACCTAACTTTAGCAAGATAGGGCAAGTTCCCTTTTTTAATCAAAACAAAGACAGCACTTCCATATGCATTACGCTAGCAAATCTTAAAAAGTTTCTTTTTAAGTGCATTCTGTTGTAATGTTTCAGTTAATAGATCAAAATGACAGAGCATCAATGTTCTCTATGTTGGAATAGAGAATTTTGCTCTCTTGAGAAATTAATAGACTGATTTACTGTGAACCAGGAAAATGGCAAACATGGGCCATGGAAGCCCAAAGGTGAACATGGTATAGAAAGACCAAGCACTGTTGAAAGAAAACTTCTGACTTTCACATGGTGAAGAAATGTCCATTTTATATTCAACTCTACAGTAAGCCTTTACTGGCATATCGTGGAGTAAAGAATATAAAAGACTGAAGTGAAGTGGTAGGCATGATTTAAGACAACATCTGTAATTCAAATTACTCCTCTAATCCCTGTGAGCTTCATAAAATTACTCCTTTAGCAAAATGAGAAAGAGACAGTCCATCCTACTTACTCCACAAAGTTAAAGAGATTAAATGAGAACATAACGCAGGAGCAATCTGTGAAACATAAAGCCCTGCATTATCATAAAGCTGAAATTTAGAATTATTTGCCAATTGCACATCCCTGTCTGTTGTCATCCAACACTCATCTGAGTGTTTCATAATGTATAAACTTCTAACAAATGTGTTTTAGATGTGTAATATGGACTGTGCCTGTATGCAGTATTGCTGATACAGCAAACACATAAAATTTCCTACACTTGTAAAATTTGCATATCAAATCAATGGCCACTGCTAGATTTGTAAAGGATACTAATTCATCTAACTCAATCTACTATGAGCACTTACTATGTGTCAGGAATCAGTATGAAGTACAGTATTTGCTGTTGTGGAGTTTATGAATCAGAAAGCAGACCGGAGTTTGCCAAGTTTAAGATGAGCTACGCTACAGTACAATATAACTAAGATAATGTGTAGAGTCAGTGCATAGCTCAGATGTAAAGGTCAGAAAGATTTTCTGAGCGTAGTGTCGCTCACATGTGAAGCATCTGAAGCAGAACACAGAATGAAAGTGACGGGCAAATTTCCCATTCTGCTCTGCATTTTGTACCTGGCTGGGTGTACCCGTGAGAAAGAGCCTTGTGAAACAAAGAATGGAGACAAATCATAGCACAAGAGAAATAACCAAAGGACAGAAGATATTCAGCCTTGAAGATTAAAGATTTGATGAAAATTGTCTAATTATAAATAACTTAAATTTATCTGTTATGATTTCAGTTAGTAGATTTCAGTTAGTGGCCAAGTATAAACCTTAAAATCTTCATTCCCGCTCCTTTTATTTCTTCTGGGAATATCCTCTCCACGTTAACTAATATCTCTTCATCTCTGTCCCAAAACTCCTTTCCCTTCTCCCTGCTTTGTTTTTCTCCCAAGCACATAACACTTTCCGTCAAATCTATTTTTTACTTATCATTTTTTTCAGTCTGCCTTTCCCAAAAACAATACGTCATTTAGGGACAATGATTTTAAATGTTTTGTTCCTTGCCATATTTTGAGTTCCTAGAAGAGCATCTGGCCCATAAATATTTGTTGAATAAATAAATCAGAGTTGTCTAGATCACAAAAAGGGTTGTTGTAGAGAGTGGGGTTTTTTTTCAATTACAGATAGCCAAAAGTTGATTTACTTTTTTACTACTGTATTAATACCATGAGCAAAAAGCAGAATTAAATGGACTTGAGGTTTTGTTTATTTTTCTGATGAAAATATATAGACAAAAAGGCAGAAACTTACTACCTCAAGCATGATCATGCAATTTTGAGATTTTGAGTTTTAGTCTAAACATTCTGAAAAATATATTTAGTTACCATAATTGCAATATAAACTAACATTCAAAGTAAATGTAGACATAAGATTAAAATTAAAATATCATTTCATATGTCTATAGTCCTAGTGCAAATGTAGAAATAATTTCCCTGATCTAGGATTTACCACTTAAGATTCTTTCTGCAGTAGTCCTTTCTATGGTATAAACAGTGAGAACAGATTCTCTCAATGGACTGTCTTCCTATATGGCTGGTTTTCATTGACTTTCACTATGCTCTATCAGGACAATTATCCTGTAGGAAAAGGGTTTTAAATCTGGTGTCCTGTCTGGGAAACAATGTCACTTGGAGATGATATACCTGACAACTAACAGATTGACTTTTCTATAATTATTAATCTTCATAACATGTAGTCTTTGTTTCTTCAGGCATATATTTAAACTGAAAAATGAAGCCTTATTATAAGCTTAGTGGTTAATATAGCAAAACAGAAAATTTACTGTTGAATAAAAACATATATGATTTATCAGCTAAGGAAACTGACTCAATGGTAAATTATCATTTTATTTCTATTTCCTAAGGTTTTAAAAGTGTTTCTCTGTTTAATTCTAGAGTGTCTAGTAGCACTTTGATACTCCTCTCAGTAATTATTATAATGATAGCTAATATTACTAAATTGGTGAAATGTAGTTAACATTTACCAAACATGCCTAAGCTGTTCTGGGTGCTTTATAAATGTGAACTTATTTAATCTTCACACCAGCCATTTGATTTCGGTACTAATAGCATCTATAATTTAGAGTTAAAGGAACTGGAGCATAAAATAGTTGAATAAGTTGAGCTAATTTGGTTCAGGAGTCTGTGCTCATGGCCACAATGCTAGACCACAAGGTTTTCATAGGCTTTCATGTATTAGTGTTTGCAAAGCTTTATTTTATCATGCATACAAATAAGTTGGACAAAGTGTCAGACTAAACATTTTTGTAGAAAGAGACATATTAGATACAAAAGAAATCATGATTGTCTTGTTGGAGTTCATATATATAATTTAAAGTGATCAAGTTCACTATGTCTCTATTGTCATTATCTTTTTAATTTATAAAATGTGAATTTAGGAATATATTTTGTAATTAGCTTAATGTCTCAGAGCAGCAGTTCTCGAAATTTGTTGAAACTCTTTTACTCTTAAAAATTATTTGGAACTCATAAGAATTTTTGCTTATGCAAATATTGTCTACAGATGCTAATTGTATTAGAAAAGAAAATTAAAAATTTATTAGTTATTTGTTCATTTGAAAATAGCAATAATAGTTGTATAGGTATCAAAGCTCCATGCTGAATGTATTTAGTATATATACAAACATATACTAATAAAAATTCAAAATAATAATATATTCATACATTAAGAGAAATAATGTAGTCTTACAAAAATAATTACATTTTTCAGGATTGGGTGCTACAGCACATGCGTAGCATATGTGAGACCCTGGGTTAAATTTATAGCGCTAAAAACAAATAGATAAAAGACAAAAAATACATTTTCCAAAATAAAACTAGTGAGAAGAGTGGTCTTATTTTCCATAATTTGTAAATATGTGGGTTAGTACAAGAAAGATTTTCATATCTGCTTCTCTATTTAACGTGATGCAATATCATGTGATCTGTGACACTCTAGACACACTTGTGGGAAAATGAGGGTGAATAATGCAAATAAGATCTTTGTCAGAGGGTCTAACTGACTCTAAGACTCAGCAAAGTCTTCAGAATGGTTAGGAGTCGCAGATTACACTTTTGAGAAGAGTTCTTCTAGAATGACTGCATAGGAATTAAAACCTCCAAAACTTAGGGCTTCCTGTACATTATTACATAAGCCTCGGCTTTTCTATTTTCAGTTGCCCCACCCCTGAAAAAGACTCTTATCTTTCTATGATGTCTCTCACATTTTAAAGGAGTTAAAGGAATGTCCTTGTTATAAGTCACTTTCCACTCATAAAGTGTTGGCCTTAACATATACCCCAACTTCTTGTCTCTTTAAGAGCTTTTGTTTTCATAAAAACTTGGAAATGAAGAATTGAAAATATTATTCATAAGTCAATTAAGAGATTTTTGAAGTAAGATTTCTTAACGCAAGAATTCAGGATCCCTTTCCAGAACTCTGACATTTTCCTATTCACATATTTATCATATTATGCAACTTGCAATAACCTATGTTAAGTTGTCTTCTTTGGAGAGGAACATGTAATATTCTGGAATCGGCCTACAGCAGTGAGCTGTCTCAGCTTCCCAGACTCACTCTGTGCCGTTCCTCAGATTCCATTATTTGACTGCGTTTGCAAAGAGGCTGAGTCCTTGATCCCCACTTGAACCAATACACTCATTTAAGAATGCAAAGATAAAAGGTTGCTTTACTGGGGCACACAAGAAATAAAGATATCTAATGTTCCACACTAATAATCCTATTTTTAAAAATAGTTAAGCAAGTTCTTGAGAAAGGAAGTGACAAAAAGAGAATTTGGGTAAGATGCTCATTGAAAGACCCACTGAAGAGGTGAGATCTGACCAGACACTTGAATAATATGTGTAGGGTCCGTTTCTAGGTAGATTGTGGTGGAGAAGCCACAGAAAATGCTACTTTTTGAAGTGAGAAGAAAATTGATTTACTTGCACTAAAGGAAACAGCAGTAATACATATTGTGGGAGCCAAATGAACATGAGAGATTGGGAAATGGGTGTGTTCGTAATAATTCATGCAAGATCTAACAGGACCACAAGAGGACCCAGAGAGCTTCTTACAAGAATAAAAGAGTACAGGAAGCAATTGGAAGGTCACTGTAGGAGTGTCCTGTTTAAAGAAGATCATTCTGAGGAAACTGGGGATGTGGCCTGAGGTGTGATGGAAGCAGGAACCCTGTGAGGAGATACCTACTGCTAGCTTTCACAAGAGACTGACAGTGAGGGGAAGAGCAGTATTTCCAGGAACAGCTAGCAGGAAAGTAGCTGGAATATAAGTCCACAGAAAGGTGTGGTGGGCCAGATTCCTGTTTTGGACTGTGCATTGCTGTAGATTGTCAATGCCAATGAAAGAGCACGAGTGAATCTTCAGAACCTGGTGCATGCAGGGAATTGCAGTCAGAGTTGGCCTGTGTAATTAATGAGTGCAGTAATGCAGGAGCTGTCAGTAGAGTTCACAGAGAGTTAAAGAAAAGCAGAAGTCAGAAACGAAGTTGAAGTGTTCTGGCTGGATTCACATGGGTCAGCCTGGAGCTCTCGTGTCCCAGTGTGAAACTAATGGAATATAAAAGAAATGGCTGCATAGGAAGTGGTTCTGATAATAGACTCGGAAGGAACAGTTGTCACACCCCATGAGTGCTTTACACACCCCTGCTGCTGTCCCCTGGAGTAGGGATCTGGACAAACTTGGGAAGGCAGAGAGGACACTAAGTCACTGGAACATAGTTGAAATTACGCAGTTCTGGTGGATAGTCAAAGCTCTGGTTCTAGGAAATAAATGGAGAGGCAGAGGAAGAGCAGACAATCAACTTACAGTGATTATAGGTCTTTTCCTTCATTTTCCACATTTATTTTTACTCCCAATCTTTCAGTTAACCAGCATTTACTACAGTCCTGCTATCTAGGTCTGTGGGGAGAGGCAGGGAAAACCTTTGCCTTTTAGGACTCTCCAGCTTTGTATGAAAATAGGAAGGAAAGCAAGCAAATAAAGACTATAGGTATAGTTTGGATTTTGTTGAAGAAATGAGGAGGATCAAGGAGGGCTTTTGATGGCCAGCCAAGTCTTCAGTAGTCACTGGAAGTTTTCTATGAAGGAGTTCCATACAAGGTAGTGAAAACTCAAAGCTGCATGGCATGGCAGGCCAGAATGGGCAAGAAATTTGGAATATTTAGAATGTTTGATGTATCTGGAAAAGTGATGAGAAATAATTCTTGGAAAATAAGAGACTGTATATGCCATCCCAATACAAATTTGAGGTTATAATTGAGAAGTTGAAGAATGCACACAAACAAAAATCAAAAAGATTTAGGCTTTCACTAATTCCATGTGACAATTTACGTAGCTGGGGCTTTGATTCTTGGATCACTACCATGATTTTCAGGTTTTTCACATCATGCCTTCATTCTCAGATTTTCATTTAACATGCAGTTTGGCTTATAACAGGGTGACTCTAGTAACTCTTAAAACAGCTTTTAGAGTTTGAGTGTGGAATGAAACCTCTTTACCATTTCCAGATGAAATGACTCAGTTATTTCCTTAAAAAGTTTATTGACCTTGTCCTACATAAAAGGTCTTTAATGTCTTTTCCAAATCCATATGTGAAAAACTCCAAAATATGGAAACCAGCACCACATGTTATGTCCTGGTAGTATGACTATATTAGGAAGAATGGAGCATCTTATTGGAAACGTACATTCCATTCCTTTTCAAAGAAGCCAACTGAGAGAAGATAGACAAAGGTCTTTGGATTTCTGAGTATCTAAAAAAATAATTACTCATTTTACTAGTGCCATTAACTTTCAATATTCTATCTTATTCACTTGTTTATTTGTACCAACCGATCTAATTCTACTGTTTATTTTTAAAGGAGTGAATCAAATCAAAAATAAAGGTTATTAGAGTATTTTCTCTGACATTTTTTGGTCTTGAATATATGGTCGTGATCATTCTATGGGTATATTTTTTTCTATAGTAAACATATCATTGGTCCTGACAATGTTCCACATTAATTGTAACATTAAATATTTAAAAACATTTAATACTTTTCTCTGAAAATAAGCAGAGAGCCCATTACATAATGAATTTCTTGGTTAAATGATCTATTTTAGTTCATTTTTAAGAGACTGAGCTACTGTAGTTGTTGAAAAAATTGTTTCTATTCTTTTAAAAGAGAACCCTTCATAATACTACAGTCTTAGAGTGAAAGTTAAGGCTTATAGATCTCTATTCTTGAGTAAATCATCTTCTCTGATTCTAGTTGTTTATCTATACACCTGTTTCGTCATTGCCTGCCTTGTTTTTGTCCTATATTATTGAAAAGAAGATACTTTCTTGCCACTAAAGTACTGTGTAAAAATGATCCTTCCACTTTTTAAGCATCACACGAGTGCAAAATAAAAGTAAGAAAGAGTTTGGTTGGTGCAGCAAATTTTCCTTCCTTTGAGGATTACCTCTGGCGCCTTTCCCCTGTACACTTAAGCCTCGTAAGTAATTTGCCCTTAATTGAACTGCTGATTGTTAATAGATGTGTGTGTGTTTGCGTTCTTGCATATCCACGTGCAAGTGTGTGTTTGTCTGCATGTTGTGAGCACGTGTGTGTTTGTATGTGTGTAGGGGACTATTTGGCCAAGGTGGGAACTAAATGCAAGGCCATTAGGTAGTAGTTTCCAGAGCCCTGGGAAATGCTCACTAACTAGCATTTCTGAGTTAGCACAGCTTGATGTGGTAGTTTCTATAACTGTTTGTAACTTAGTACTTTTCAGGAAATATTTGGTCTTCAGCTCAGGGAAGGTCCAGAAGACCACAATGTATCAACAGCTGCTTAGAGAAAGGCGCTATGTAAACACATGGCTGTTATTCTCCTCCTCTGCCTCCTTCTGCCACAGGGGTTGTGGCATCAAATTGTGAAAACTGAGTGCTACGGTTTCTAGTGAGTTGTTTAACCTTTGCTATTTTCCTCGGTTCACTAATTTCTTTTACCTGTTTTTAATATTTAGCTGTGTCTTGACTGAGGCTGATACACACCCTTTTTATTGCCAGTCTTCTTGATCAATCTCTGCATGTGCACACAGACACACACACACAGACACACACACACACACACACACACACACACACATACAGAGTTTACTACCATATTTCTGAAAAACAAAAAGAAAAAGAAAACAAAAAACTACTGATTCAAGATAGTTCCACCTGTCATGGTGAGGACATTTATTACGTGAGTCATGATGAACAATATTATCAGTCTGAACCAAGTGACTTTTGCTCTGTTTACATATTGCTGAGTCTAACTAAACTTTTACAAATTTAAAGGTCTCAACAAATTGCAATTCACGAACATCTTTGTATCTATCAGTCTAAACATTAAAAAAACTAACACAACATTGGTTAGCTAGCTAATCGAATATGTGTTTAACAATGAGTATTAAAAAAATCAAATAATTTTTCACTGAATTTTTTGCATTGAAAAACTTATGAAGTGCACGTTACTCTCCCTTCTGAAAAATCAGTCTGCTGTATTTCAAAGGATCTCAAATAGCAAGGTTTTAATGTACTATGTATACTTTGATGAAGACATATAATATCTTCATTTTTCTAGAGAAAATTATATCCATTTCCCTGGATGATGTGTTTTATTTTTACTAATTTTAAACTTTTGGAAAACTTACAAACGTTACCAATTCAGACCACTAATCCAGAATGTGCAAACGTTTATGTATGTGGCGATTGTTGAATAAACACTTAAATTACTTTCTGACTGAAGTCTTGGAGTCCTTTGGGGGGGGATTCAATGCTAAATAAATAAATATATATATATATTTTTTTATTTGAAAGAGAATAAAACAAAAGGGGGCAGTACAGAGCAGATCAGAACAGGACAACATAGGCAACACAGTACTTTACATTAATTCAACTGGACATCAACAGTATCTAACACCATATCTCTTACTCTGCTATAGTTGAGCATAGTTTCAAATACAATAATATCAAACATAACACAATAGTATAAAGCCATGCATATAGTGAAAGAATTACAGGGCTTTCTGAACCGAATAACAGAAAATGATCAATGGGTACTATAATATCTCATTTTTGATAAAAAAGAAAA
>PVJX010010887.1:0-55519 GCA_004027295.1 Dolichotis patagonum | reverse complement strand
GTTCTAAGTGCTGTGTGTACAGTAGTAAACAAAATAAACTAAACCATAGAACACATACAGAAACTAATAATGTTAGATGAAAATTACTTTAGATTGTACTAAATATGAAGAAGGAAAAAATTCAGCACATTAAATGAGACATGACAGTTTAGAAAGGTTGGCAGGGTTAATCCTTACTGAGAAGACACATTTTCAGACGTCCTGGATGCAGTCATAGAGTAAGCCATATGGATAGGGGAAGATCATTTCATTCATAAGGAATGGCAAGTACAGACGTTACAGGCAGGAACATGTGTGGTGCCCAGTGAGGGTCATTGTGGAAGGGACTGAATGCATTAAGGGGAGAGAGGCATGAAGAGTTTAGAATACCCAGCTACTTGTTTAGAGTTTAGAGTTTGGAATACTTAGCTACTTGTTTCCATATTGAAAATATTTAATTCTGACCTGGAACTCTGAATATAAAGCAGACCCCCAACCATTTTGAGACATTTGAAACTTGTTTTTAATAAACCTAAATTTTATAAAATCAGTTTTAGGTGATAAAAATATTTAAATATATTTAAAGTGTATATTTGCTTTTGAAAACAAAATCCAGAAGCTTTTCTGTTATGGTAAGTGGCAAATATAGCTGGTTCATTAGAATTTAAAAAAGGGTTAACAAATGCAGAGATAAGATTAATTATGAATCCCTGAAGTTTGATTCAAATAATAGTTATTTAGTAGGTACATTTATGTTTTTAACACTTTTCCACCACATTAAAACTTTTGGGTGATTGTACATAACAAAATCAAGTTCCAATTACAGTACAAAAACTGAAATAATATAGTCTATCTTAAATATAAAGGATATGAAAGCAAAACTAGGCCTTCTTTAGGTCTTTCTTTCCACTGAACTTTGGAGAAAAGTTTTCACTTAGAAAGCTTTTGGAACAATAAACATGTAAGACTTTCTTCCCTAACAATGAAGTGGCAGAAGTAATCACACTTCAGAATCACAAAATAAAAAAGTTTCCTTCCATAAAATCAAAGATTACTAAAAAACATTTTACTTAAGTTTATTGGAGTGGTTGGAAAAGATAATTTTTTCCTCAAGATTATAAAATGAAAAAGATTGCTACAGTGACACAATTATACTTCATTAGTTCATGACCTCCCCACAGTGGTTCAGCTGTTGGCAGTTTCTTGTATATTCTTCTATGCAGGAGATACGCATGTTTAGCCTGCCTCATTTTTATTAAAAATGGGAGCTCTTTATATGTAATAGTTCTTATTTTTCATTTTTTCACTTCAATTTTTCTTTTTAATGGTGTCCTAATATTCTTGCAATGAATATAGAGCAATGTATTTAACCTATAATTGATTGATATTTAGATTGTGTCCTACAGTTTAGTAATCACATTTTTTAAAATGAGTGGGAAACCAGCTTGAATAAGAGAGATTTGCAGTCAGCAAGTGATAACAAAATGTGGTAAGTGTTGGAGTTTTTAACAATGTATTACAATAAAAGATGTTGTCATTAATCTCTCTCAGAGTACTCCCTCTCACACTGATCACACTTATCCCATCATGCTTGCCACTCTCTGAAGCTGTTCTGGAAGTCCTCTTTTGTGAGTGTCTTTATAAGATATGATTTTTAAAAGTCCAGCGGATGGTGGGGGGGATTTAGCTCAGCGACATAAGCATCTGCCTTGCAAAGTGCAGTCGTGAGTTAGATCCCTGGTACAAAAAAAAAAAAAAAAAATCCAATGATTGCTGCTGCTGAATGTCATCCAAGGGAGGGGCAGGCGTGTAAAGATTAGAGTGTGTCCTCAACTGCCTTACTCACTGGATCTGGCACACCAGGACTTCTGGCTCTTCTTCAAAGTCAAAATAACTGTAAAAGGTAAATGTTTTGAGTCAATTCAGAACATTGACTCAGGAGTGACAGGGCAACTGAACACACACATAGCCCTCGAAACATTAGGTAGAGCAATCAGGCAAGAGAAAGAAAAGAGATAGATATAGGAAAGGATGAAGTCAAAGTATTGTTATTTGTGGATGGCATGATCCTCTATATAAAAGATGCAAAAAATTCAGTGAAAGACTTCTAGAACTAATAACCACCTTCACCAATATAGCACAATACACAATAAAAACACAAAAATCAACAGTATTGCTATACAATAACAATGAATTGAGGCTGGATGTGGTGGCACACACCAGTAATTCCAGGACTTGGGAGGCTGAGGCAGGAGAATTGCTACAAGTTTGAGACTACCCTGGGCTACAAAGTGAGTTCAAGGCCAGCCTGAACCATGTAGTAATACTCTGTCTTAAAAGGACAAAATTAAAATGAACTGATTGAGAAAGAAATAAAGAAAACACTAACTTTCCCAATAGGATGAAGAAAAATTAAATATTTCAGAGTTAACCTGACTGAGAAAGTGTAAGACTTATGAAATTATATTACTATGAAAAAAGAATACAGAGAAGGACATGAGAAGATGGAAAGTTATTGCCTGTTCCTGGACAGACAGACATGGTGTGATCAAAATGGCCATACTTCTGGAACTGATACATAGTTTTAACACAATCCCAGTCAAAATGCCAACATTTTCCACATACCCAGAGAAAACAATTATGAAATTTGCATTGAGCCAGAAGAGACCCAGCATAGAAAAAGCAAGTCTGGGTGACAAAAACACAGCAGGAGACATCATAATTATAGATTTTAAATTATAATACAAAGCTATTGTGATTAAAGCAGCATGGCACTGGAAAAAAGGCACGTGGCTCAATGAAATAGATTTAAGGAAGCAGAAAGAACCCAAGACATATTCAGCTACTTGATCTTTGATAAAAGGTCCAAAAATATATTCTGGAAGAAAGATAACCTCCTTAGTAAATGGTGCTGAGAAAAGTCTAGACTCATTTATCTCACCATGTACTGAAGTCAAAATGGATCAGAGATCTAAATGTTAAATCAGAGACATGTAATCTGCTGGAAGATAAAATAGAGAAGACTCTTTGAAGACACTGACATAGGCAAGGACCTTTTGAACAGAACTTCACTGGCACAAGTAATCAACAAATGGGATCACATTAAATGAAAAAAAAAAAAAACCTTCTGCACAGCAAAGGAAACAACCAACAGAAAGAGATAACCCACAGAATTGGAAAACAGTTTTTACCAACTATTCTTCATACCGAAGACTCACATCTTGAATATAAAGAACTCAAAAAATGAAACACACGCCGTATTTTTCTATCATGTCTTATAAAAGCTATGGTTCAAACAACTGATAAAATTATTGGACAAGTGATGTTCTAAAATTCCACTGATACTTCGATATCATGGAGTTTATTTTGAAGTTTAAAAAGTAAAAGTAAGTTAAATGTTGGTGAATTATAGAATAAAAAATACATTGTAGTAATGACAGAAAAATTTGTAAAAAATATTTCTATGAAAATATATTTTGGGGTTTTACAGGCATTACAAGCCCACAAATCAAAGGAGCAAAGGTAAATGTGGGTTGTGTTTGAAATTTCACTTATGATAAACAGGGAATGAACATATTCGAGCACATTAGTTCTTTGATTCAGACGTATCTAAGGAGGCTTACTTTTAAGCTATGACTGTGCCCTCTGTGAACATGAATTGGGGGTCAGTGCAACCAAACTGATGGAACCAGTGACACATTCAACAATTTTTATCCTCTTGGTTATGTCTGAGTTCAGGAGCCCAAGCATTTTATGAAAAAAAAATTACATAGAGAATTTATAAAAATTTTGTAACATGAAATTTAAGATCAGAATCTTAACCTCCCACCTCTTCCTTTTTGTAATCATCCAATTTATATAGGTGTAATGAGACCATCTGAAAATCTGTTTTAGTACCATTAATAACAATTCATACAGTAGTAAGTTTAGAGTTCTAGGTAATAGAGGAAGAACCAAGAAACTAAATTAATTTTATCTGTTAATTTCCTCAGGGCTAGGAATGCTTCCTTAAGACAAGTCTTTTTAATTCAGGTGAAAATGCTAAAACCTTAATTATATTTAAAATATTTGCTGCTAGTAAAATTAAAATTATTTTTTGGGAATGATAAAAGCACATATTATGTTGTAGATTTTCTATATTTTCTTTCTAAAAATTTTAAAAGAATTTTTGGTACCAGGCATTGAACTTGTGACCTCATACTTGCCAGGGAGGCGCTTGTGCCACTGAGCTAAACCTCAGCCCTAATTTTCTGAATTGTAAAGAGAAAATTTTAGTTATTATTTGAGAGATACAGTCTGGATTTTTTAATCAACCTTCCCTAAGAAGATCCATTACAAAAATTAATCTTAGTCTTCTTTAAAATGGAATACTGGCTATAAACTGCAATTAATAAAATCTTATGCACTTAATTCCAATATAGGGAGGTATATTAACTCTTTGAGAATCTGAGGACCCAGTTATTCAATTAGTTCTTCTAAGATTGCTTAAGTGTTCACTAAGGAAACCTGGAGACATTAAATATATAATTGTAATATTGGAAAACTCATATAACTTTCTGATTTATCAGTAAAATAAATAATGCAGGAAAACCTGAATTGTTTGCTTCTTCCTTATGAGTATGGAGAAGCAATGAAGAAGGTCAAACATCAGTGCTTATTTTCTAATTTATTCTGTGATAAATTTCTCTACTAATCATTTGCAAGTCAGGACCCTTCTAAACATGTTTAACATACAGATATCTAATTCAAAGTAGATGAGCTATTTTCCTATGTCTGCAACTAGAAGTTTAAATAAACTGCTTTAGATTAAAAACTTCAAATTTCAACATATGCTTTCTTTTCTCTAGGAAACAGAACATATAGTAATTCCTTCCCATCCGTAAGCCTAAGGAAAGGCCAGATTATGGGCTAAGAGAATGAGAAGAGGGTAAGGCCAAAGATGGAGGTAATATCTAAGAGGTATTATAAGGAATCAGCTATTTGATGGTAAAAATCTGAAGTAGAGCATAGAATATGTACGTACTGTTTTTGGAAGGGTAAACCAGCACAAGTTTTCTAGAAAGTAATTTGATAATGTGTTTCATGGTGTTGCAGAGACTTGATTAACTATGCTCTTGGTCTTCCCACTGTGGAGCACTACAGAGCACTATGGAGGAACTGCTTTGGCAAACTCTTTGCAGTTCTCCAAAACTTACTACATTGGGCCACTCAGGGAAGCTCAGATGAACTTCTCTGGGTATTTTTTTTCATGGCACTAACGGAATATTGTACTCCTTTGGTTCCTGAGCTTTTAGCATTGAGGTTCAGGAAGGTCAGTGGCCATTATTCCTCTTGGAGAAAACCTGTTTGTGGCAGGAAAGAAGATGGCGAAGAGGCAAAAAACAAACAAACAAACAAACAAACAAAAAACAAAAAAAACATAGATGAAAGCAGAGAAAGAGGAGAGGGAGGGGTGGGGGAGAGTGAAGAAGAAGAAGGAAGAAAGGAGCAAAACGGAAAATTAGAAAATAAATCAGGACAAAAGTGATGCATCTAATGCATCAATGGGTTAGTAGATTACTTGCATTACTTAGATTTAAGAAAATATGTTTGAGACCCATACACTACAGTTTATAAAATAATGCTAGGAGAAATTGATGCCTACCTAAATTAATGAAGATATATACTTGTGTTCATGAATTGGTAGAATCAATATTCTTAGGATGATAATTCTCTGCAAATTGACATATAGATTCTTTGTAATCCCAATCCCAGACCTAGGAAAATATACTTTTAGTCATTTAGTGGACTTAGAAAGCCCAAACTGTTCTTATACAGAATACATATGGAAAGCTTTTACCATGTGTTTTCAAGATTTATAATAAATCTATAGCAATAATGATTATATATATGATACTCGTGTAAACAAAGACACCTAGATCAATGGAACACAATAAAGCATCCAGGAAAAACACATACATCTATCTATCTATCTAGTCAATTGATTTTTGACAAAGGTACCAAGATAATCAGGTGGGGTAGATAGAATCTTTTTAAACAATGCTGCTACAAAACATTTAGATGTTTATAAGAAAAATTACATAAATTCCGCCTTTTCTTTTATCTCATATGCAAAATTTTAACTTGAAATGAGTCATAGACCTAGTTGTAAAGGCAAAACATTCATTTTCTAGAATAAAAATAGAACATCTATGTAATCTTGAACCTTAGTATTTCCAGTGAATTCTTAGCAGGACAGCAAAAGTATAAACCATAAAATGATTAATAAATTGTTCTTCATCAAAATTAATTCTCTTCTCTGAAAAACACCAAGGAGGGGGAACAAATTAAATATGAGGAAAATATTTATGCTTATCAGACAAAGGATTGAGAATGCACACACACACACACACACACACACACACACACACACACACTGAACATAGATTATTATACTATCTCGTAATACAATACAAGCCAGTAGTAGACTCTTGCTGATACTTTTAACTTAGTGTTATCTGAATGTGTAATAACTGAAAATGAAGAGTACTGATTGCCACAATCCTTAGAAATATTCCTGTATTCTAACCCAGTTCCTGTACTACTGGAAATTTATAAAAAGTAAAAACACTTACTACGCAGTCAACGTTTTATGCTTACAAATGTGAACTGAAACATATTTTACATAGTGCAAACCTTAAGTGATAAGCAATAGGGAAATGGAACCATAGCAAAAATGTCATTGTCTTGATTGCTTTTGTCTCATTGCTGGGGCAAAACATCTGACAACCAGAATGAACAAAGGAAAGGTTTATTGAGCTCAGTATTCGTGGGGGTTTCAGTTCATAATCAGCTGGCTCCAAGGCAGGGTAGCATAGCACCAGGGCAACACTTCAAGGCAACAGCCAGCAAAAGCAGCCAGAGCAAGAAAAGGGGGAGAACAAGCCTCTTTTTCTCCGTTATATTGTATACAGGCCACCCCCGACACCCTCTGTGGCAAATGCAACACTCACAAAATCTCTGTACCTTTCTCTTGCACAGGATGACGATATTTGCAGAGTAAGGATCCTGGCTTCCTGCTGAATCTCTGAGTTGAACTTTTAAACTTTTCAAGTTGATACAGTGTATCAACCATAATAGTCATTTAGCCTTTAAAATATAAAGCCAGAAGGGAGCATACAAAAATGCTGACTACATGTGGTGACCTTATGGATATGATTTCTTTTTATTTTAATTTTCTTTAGTTTTAATTTTGCCCCACACTCCAGCATTGAAACTTGTGTTTCTATAAATAAAAATTAACTATACTTTTGGAACATAACTAAAAATAAAAAGAAAGATACAAGATATATAATAGAGAAAATACTGAATTATGCGCACACAAACTAGACCAACATCATGTGTTTATCAAGGCAGTTCTCCCCTTAAAATCGTTCAGTGACTCACATTCTTCCTCAGTTCCTATTGTGAGTGTCTTAGTATAGCAAACAAGACTCTTTATTGTGGTCCTTGTTCTTATAATTGCAGCCCCCAACTCTAGTTATTTCCCAGAATCCATAGTGTATGCAAAACCCAAAAATGAAGCAAGGATTGGAATTTACCTTTCCTTACAAAACAAAACAAATCTGAAAGGCGCTTTCTAAAGAAGTAACCAGTCAAGCTTATCCACTGATCTTATCTGTGTTAGCTGTTGTTTTCAAGCACCTGAAGTGCAAGGCTGCTGTTACTCGGTCACATTCACCTTCTACTCTCTTTCATCCCTGTATCCTGAAAGTCTGGCATGCAGAGAGTGCACAAGCAGACACCACCCTCATCTTGTGGCAGCCGCCATAACAGAATATCACAAAATAGGTGGTACCAATAAAACAGACCTTTATTTCTTTTTGATTGGGAGGCTGGAAGTCTGAGATCAAGCTGTCTACAGAGAGATTTTCCTTCTGAAACTTACAGAGAAACTGCCTTTTCCTAACTTTTAGCGGTTTGTCAGCAATCTTTAACATCCTTGGTTTACAACGGCATAGCTATAGTCCTTATATTTGCCATCAGATGACACTTTTCCTGTGTCTCTCTGAGTCTCCACATTACCATCTTTTTATTTGTAATTTGTAATTTTTTTATTTTGAAGAGAATAAAATAAAACAAAACAGAACAAAGCAAATCAGAACAGATCAATGCAAGCAACACAGGATTTCACAAGACAACAGGAAATCAACAGTGGCTACCATCATGTTTCTTGTTTTCTTTGAAATAGTTATCTATACCTTCGCACACAATACAATCAAACAAAAAAAATAGCATAAAACCAATCAATGCAAAAGAATGAAAGCATTACAGGACTTTAAAATCAGATAACAGGAAATGAACAATGGTTACTCTAAGGTCTCATTTTCTTCAAAATAGCTGTTCATACCATCACACATAATAAAATCAAAACAAAACAGAATAAAACCAATGAAACAAAAGAATGAAAGCATTATATAGGACTTCAAAACAAGATAATAGGAAACCAACCAAGAGTACCATAGTACATCTCATTATGTTCATAATAGTTGCCCATATTATCAGACAATAAAATCTAACAAAACAAGGCAGAACAGAACCAAACCTAACAGGATTGTGAAAACATTATAAGAGTTCAAGACAAGACAGTAAGAAACTAACACTGGTTACCACCTTCCCCTCCTAAGTGTTTCCTCCCTTATCACTTTTATAATATCTACTGTGTTTTTGTATCCCACTAACTCCTGTTTTTCATGTTAGTGTTCACTTGTATGATTTCAAACCATTTCACCCATGAACATGACCTCCAGTTGCATCCATTTACCTACCAAGCCTTAATATTATCCTACTTTATAGCTGGGTAGATTTCCACTGTAAGAAAATACCATACCATTCATTTGCATTCTGTGGTTGAGGGGTAAGTTACCCTTGCTTTTTTTCTGCTCTCCTGTCACATGGAACAATTGTTTTCTCCTCTTTGATTTTCAGTCTATGAATTTCCTTTCAAGTTAAATGTGTTTCTTGTATCCAGTATTTTGATGGATCTTGTTTCTTGTTCCACTCTCCCTGTGTTTCTTTTATTGCTGAATTGAGGCCATCTACGTTAATGATTACAGCCAACATACATTGATTTGTCTCTGCCATGCTAGCCTCCTTCTTTTGGCCCTCCACTTTCCCCCTTCACTCAATTACCTGTCCTGTTTGGCGATCTTCCTCTGCTGTTGTTCTTGGAACCATAGTCATCTTTATCTCTCTCTAGAACATCCTTTAGCACTCTCTATAGGTTGGTTTGATGGTCATGAATTACTTTAGTTGTTCTTTATGATGGAAGTATCTTATTTGTCCATTAATTTTGAAAGATAGTTTTACAGGGTACATCAATCTGGAGTGGAAGTTGTTTTCTTTCAGGATTTGAAACACTTCACTCCAAACTCTTCTTGATTTGATGGTTTGTGTTGACAAGTCTGCTGTGATTCCGATTGGTTTTCCTTTATAGGTGATCTGTTTCTTTTCTTGAACAGCTTCTAATATTCTGTTCCTGTGCTGAATTTCTGGGATGTTGATTATTACATGTCTAGGTGTAGATTTACTTTGGTTATAGCTATTTGGAGTTCTATATGCCTCACTTATCTGTATACCAGATCTTTTTCCCAATTCTGGGAAGTTTTCTGCTATTACTTCTATAAAAAAACCTTTTTATTTCATGTGTGAAACCCTTCTTCATTGATACCTATAATTCTTAAGTTATTTCTCTTTGCATTGTCTTGCATCTGTTGAATTGTTATTTCCTGATTCCTTGTTATTTTTAAAAGATCTTTTCTTTCACAATTGTTAGCTGTATTCCTGTCTTCAAGGTCTGAAAGTCTATCCTCAGTCTCTTAGAAGTGTTTTTTCTAGCTTTCAACTGACCTTTTAATTTCCTGGGTGTCCTTCTGAATCTGTTTTATGCATTATAATTCCTTTCTATATTGTTCATCCAAGGTTTCCATCATTTTCCTATGCTCCTCTGTTTTATCTATGTCTTCTTTAGATATATTGAGCAATTCTTTCATTATATTTTTCATTTCTTCCTTTACTTGAGACATTATTTCTGATTTGATTAATTTTACAGTCTCATGCATTGTTTCTTTACATTAGTTGTTATCCTCTCAGAGATTTCAGGTGTGTGACCTCTGTTTTCTTCCATGACTGTATCTCCCAGACTTGTTCTGTGTGGTCTGGTGGTCTGAGATTGCCTTTTGATCCTTCATCTTGACATTCTCCTGGGTTGCTCCCAACAAGTTGGTTCTGGGGTCCCAGGCACTTCCTATGTTGGCTGCCCCTCCAAGTATAGGGGAATGGGACAAGCACCTGGGTTCCTCTGACCCCAGGTTTACAAGGAGGTAGCAGAGCATGGGGCAGGCTTCTCCAGACCTGTGCAGTTACACTGGAGCTTCCCCAATGGTGCATGGTGTTGCAGCTGCTTCTCTCAGTCTGTGTGTCTACACTGGTACTCCCGCAATGATGGCAGGCACACAGCGGTGTGTTTGTAAGATTCTCTCAGTGGGTGATGGCTGCCTGAAGGAAGTAAGGAACTCCAATGGTGGCCTGCAGGTGGGGTGCATGGGGCTTACCTGGCTGCGTGTGCCTGTTCCCACTGGCTACTTGAAGGAAGGAGCCTTCCTGTGGCGGCAGCCAACCCCAGTGGATGTGGGTCTGCTGGCTCTCTCTGCCCGCGCTGGCTGCCCGCAGGAAGGACTGCCATATTTTTATAAAGACACCAGTCACATTGAACTGACTCAATTCCTCCATGTGACCTGACTTTAATGAATTACATGTGCAATGACTTTACTTCCAAATAAATTAAACATTCTGAGGGACTGGGGATGAGGACCTCGGCATATCTTCTGGAAGGAACACATTTCAACTCATAACAGCTCTGTTATCAATATTTTCTGATAATGTTGTGTCAAGGCAAAAAGTACCATGTGCTATGAGATCAGAGAGTGAGAGGAGAGAAGGGTCTGGATATTTTGTTAGTCTTTCTTCCCCGGTTCATTGTGCCTCCTCTGTCCCTACATGAAGAGTCATAGCTTCTGTCTGATGCCCTCTCTATACAACTGTTCTCTGCAGATTTAGCATCTTGGATGCCTATAACTGCTCCCTCCCTTTTATCTTTCAGATGTAGCAATGATAATGAATCCACATCCCTACTGCTAGCTCCTAGATGCAGTGTACCAAGCTTGCTCTCATTGGTGTCCTTGACATCTGTCTACCTGTACTATAAGTGTAATCCCTTTATGAAATTTTCCAGTTAGTGAATGTGCCATCTGTCTCCTGCTGTTACCCAGATTGATATACCTCCAGCTGATAGAGAAACTGAGTCCAGAGAAAAGAAACGATTTTCTCAAGGTTGTAAAATTTGCAGAACTTGTGAATCCAGATGCCTTGAAAAACTCCCTTTAGTACTAAACAGCCCTTGCGGAAGTCACTCAGACAGTAAAAAGATAAGTACTTTAAAGTTTTATTTAAAGCTCAGTTCCATTAATTTTGGAGAACAGAACCAAAGACAGATGTACATTAGCAGAAAACACTGTAGCTCAGTTTATTTCTTATATGCAGTGCCTGAAATTGACTCAAAGATAAGGATGGTCAAAGCTTTGAATCATTCACAAGTGTCAGTCTTAGAGTCTTAAAATCAAAACCATGACTACTTTTTTAAATTGAGACTGGTACACCTTAGGTTTCTCCCTACTGCTCTTTTGCCTTGTTCTTTCTTCATTGTACCTCAACAACTATATTTTAGAAAATTGCTTACAGAAGAGAAGGAAAGGGGATAAAAAATATATTTAAAATGTATTAGTACACGTACCAATTCCCCACAAGGAATGTGAACATTATGTATTACAAGTATATACTAATAAAACATAAATAATTACAAAGAAATACTCAATGATAGAAAAGTGAATGTGAACATACATATACTAGGTCTGCCAAATTCACTGAGTTCATTCTCACAGTTGTCTTGCAACTACTCTAATTTCCAGGGCAACATCCCTTTGAGGTTGTTATATTAGCTGTTTTGCCATGGTGGGGACAAAATACCTGAGAACTGCATCTTAGATAAGGAGAAGTTGTATTTGTTTTTAAACACTTTTAGTGAGTCAGTCCATTGTGAGCTGGCTCCAAGGCAGAAATGGCATGGAGGAAGAGCGTGGCAGAGAAAGGCAGCTCAAGCTACGGCATCCATGAAGCTGAGAGAAAGGAGAGGAACTGGGGACAAGAATACCCCCATGACAGGCTATGACCCCCATGATCCACTTCTTTCAACCAGGCCCTACATGCTAACAGAACATTTAACAATGAATTCATCAATGGATCAGTCCACAGATGATTACAGCAAAACCATAATCTGATCACCTATCAGAAGTTCCACCTCTGAGCAGATGAGACTTTGAGGAGACATTTTAAATATAACAGTAACAGTTGTGATTAAATTTTTCTTGCTTCATTTGTTATACCTTGATTAATAATCTAGATTTGTTTTCTATTTTTTTATAATTATGCCTTAATGTTTTAAATTGTTTGGATTCAGATACTATGGACTGTACCAAGACTGGACAGGATTGTTATTAAATGCTTTGGAGTCAAAGAGAAATACATTTAAACCCCTGGGATAGCAGAGAGTATTTAACCTCTCTAAGGCTTATTTCTGCAAATCTGAACAGCAAAGATATGCTGCTATGTAGAGTGAATCTGAGAATTAATGAGATACTGCATAAAGGCTGTAGCATAGGGTAAGAGTGTTTGGTTTGTATGCACAGGCCCCAGGGTTCAGTCCTCAACACTGCAAAATTAATATACAAATAGAAATGTTACATTGAGTATAGCATTCTTAACATAGTTTCTGGTACAATAGAGGAATTTAGTGAATAAAAGTTGCTTGAGGAAAGTGGTCTTGAATGTCAGACCAAATGAGCTGATATTTTCAAAAGAAATAGAAGATGAGTTCTCTTTAATTGTTTTTGAACCAAAAGTCTGTTAAACTGAAGTCTCTTAAATTTGCCTCCAATTAAGTAGCCTTGAAAAATGTCAGTTTATTATAAAACATTTAAAACGACTTCTGTTCATTAAAGTTGGCATTTTCTTAGCTGTACATTTTTGTCAGTTGAGTTATCTATTATTATTTGTTTCTATCTAACTTCAATTTTTCTATCTAACTTCAATTTTTTTGAAACTGGAGTATTATATTGATTAAACCACAATTATTTAATGTAAACATTTTATGGCAACTGCTTGGCATCTCTACTTACAGGGTGATATGTAATTTTTTTAAAAAATGTATTTATTTAATTTTTGAAGGATGAATCAACTTGTAAGCCACTTGGTAAACATCAGTACCGATGGTACATGAATATGGCAAAAACCACTCAGGTAAATATTTGGGAACATTGATCTGCTATGTTCATTGCCAAGAGACACACTGCCCAGCAGTGGAGTAAGATTGCTGGAACTGTACTGACTGAGGACCCTACATGTCTGGGCATGTGTAGGTGGACCTTGCCAACATTTGCCTCTCCTGAGGCTTGCCTATCTAAGCTCTCTTGAGTGACCAGTAGCTTCTTTCTTTGGAGCAATGATGTATCAATTAATTAAGCTGAGTCATTCCCCAAAATTGCTGGCTGTGGAATAGAGAGCAGGGCAGGGAATGTCAAGTTCCTTTTAAAATGAATTGCCCTAATTAGTTATACAATGATTTTTATACTTAATTTCTCCTTATTTCTTAGACAGCCTGATTATTACCAAGGGGAAAAGGAAAACCAAGAATTGATGCCTAAATATTGTTATTGTGATGTTATTGGTAAAATAATGTAGTCTAGGTATAAAGCTTTCCATAGTCCCTAACTGTATAGGATTGTGGATAGTACTCTCTAATGTCGATTTTTTAAAAAATAGTATTTTCATGGCAGCTGCACAGCATTGATTTAGATAAAGACATTTCACTAAGTAAGGGCTAAGTTGCTTTTAGGAAACAAGTTCCAGTGAGTGAAAATGAGAGTGAGTAACAACATATTTAGAGTATATTACCCTCTGAAAAGTGAAGTTCAGAGTTTGAGCTGAAGTTCAAATTTGCTATCCTTTTCTGCATCTTTTGAAGAGGAGTTTTAGATTCACAGTAAAAGTGAGAGAAAGCCATGGAGATTTCACATGATTACACTGTGCGCTCTACCTGTATGAAGCTTTTCCCATTGTGAGCACCACCACCAGAGTGCCGGACTCACCACTGAAGAGCAGACACTGACATCATAATATCGGCCAAAGGCCACAGTTTAAAGTAGGTTCCACTGTTGGTGTTTGTGCAGTCCATGGGTTTGGACAGATGTATAATGATGTATAGCTTTCTTTTTCAAGCCATTACATTTTCAATATTCCATCTTTTTGGCAGCTAATTTTAAAAATGCTTTTCTTTAAAACATTGATTTTGGCAACTCCTTCACAGAAGTACTTCAATGAAGTATCAACTTTGTGCATGATAATTTACCTCAGAAATATTTTTATTGCAAAAAATTAAACTATTATCACTATATATTTAATATCAAGATATTTATAAAATATCAATTTATAAGAATTATCTTATAAAATATCAATTTATAAGAATTATTTTATAACAATTATGCAGCACATATCATATATTTCCACTACCAGTGATTATTAATGAAATCAATTAAAACATAGTGCTCTTGTTTGAGCCACAGAAAAGTCTTTAACTTTAAGGTTAAATATAAACAGAAATTGAGAAAACATTATTATATAGGAAGATCTTAATATTGTTTTATCAGTCTGACAAATGTTTTAAAAATTACATATGCAAAATGATTAGAATACTTTGAAAGATTGAATTGTATCAGAAATACATATTATCTTTATAATTAGTGAACTATTTGGGATATCTACATTATGTATACATAAAAATTAACAGTCAATCACTTGTTGCATACTAGGTAAAAAGAAAATAAATTTCATAAGCTGAAGATGTACTGGTTATCTTTTTTACCTTTCTTTTTTTTTTTTTTTAATTTTTTTTATTGGTACCAGGGATCGAACTCACAACTGCCTGCTTGCAAGGCAGGCGCTTATGCCGCTGAGCTAAATCACCAGCCCCTGTACTGGTTATCTTTAGCAGTTTAAAAAATAAATGATAACAATTTAAAAATTGGCTTAGTCAATTGGAAGCTTAAATGTTATTTTCCAAATTGCCTTTATAACACAGAAGAACTCAAAACAAAATTATTGCTTAAAAAACAAAATTAATCATAATACTAAATTTCTAAGCATAAAGCATGAGCCAAATGTAAATTTAGAAAAATACCATTCTTAAGTGATAATAACTGAAAGAATGTTTAACACAAGGACACTGAAAAAGAAAGTGGTCCTGGGAAAAAGAGAAAGAAGAAAATATAGGTTAAAGCATAAATTTAAAAATTGGATAAAGATACAATGGCAGATAAATTAACAAGTGAATATTCTCTGAGACAGTCTCACTATGTAGTTCAGGTGGCTTTGAATTCACTGTGTAGCTCGGACTGACCTCAAACTTGAACTCATAGTGACCTTCCTGCTTCAATTGTCTCCACCGTCCCTCCCTGTGCTCGGATTATAGGAATGTGCCACCACGCTGAACATATTTCTGTTATGAGGAAGGAATGAAGGACAACAAGAATAAAGAGGAATTTTGAGAAATACAATGCGAATCACAGAATAAGACAAACAAATTAGAAATTTTAGATTATTTTAAAATTTGGAATATTGGACAAGTGGAATCGACTAACAACTTTTGGAAAAAGTGATTGAGATCACAGTGACCATTTAATTTAACAAATGAGTTTGTATGAACTTATAAAGTATAGCTCATTTGAGCTCATTTGAAAATATTTCATAGCATGGAAAAAAGAATAATTTCTAAAATAATTTTATAAAGTATATATAACCCTATTTCCTAAACTGAAAGAAAATGAAACACAGATCAATCTCATATAAATACATAATTTGTTTCTGGGATTAATTTTGTTTTTATTCACTTGCTGATCAGTGACTGACTGTCACATGGTACATCTTGGGATGCTTTATTTACCGAAACTTTCTCTAGTCCATACACGACTGTTTCCTTCATTGTAGTCCAGTGTTTGTAGAGGGTAAATTGGAATTTTACAGCTTGGAAGTGCTTTCTCTGAATATGCATCATGTCTGACTTCAAGGGACTGATTTTTAATACTGAATAGTTGTTTGCATTTTCAGTACCCCCTATTCGTCATTCACGGAGCTTGGGGCTTGTGCGCTCAGGGCCAAGGAAGGTGGGCAAATGATGAAAACAGTCTGGCCAGAACCAGGCAAACTGGAGAATGTCATACATGCATAAACGAGCTGTGGCTACTCATTTTTACCTCAGTGGCCTCATTTGGGATGCAGATCCAGTATCATCAGATATTTGTTTCTCAAAGGGAGCCAGAAGTCTAGAATGTCTATGAAAAAATTTTGATTTGTAAAGTCATAATTAGTTCAAATATTTAACAAACATTGCACTGGGCTTGCAAATGTTGACCAAATGTGACCCAAGAGCCTCCAGTTTGCAAATTGTAGCCTGCTCTATGACCACTTCTTAAAGCTGAAAATACTGAGTCAAGTAGTTTATTGATCTATCCAAAAGAGGTCTCAGAGTTAGGGACAGTTCTGTCAGCATTTTGACTCACAGTTGCCAAGACTGTGCTAGATTGAAAATCTTTTGAAAAGGTACAGAAGAGTGGCCTGTGTCACAGTAGCAGAATTTTGATGATTCTAACAGTTTTTGAAAAGAATAATGACAATCTTCATTTCAAGCCAGAAGCTATGCTGTACATTTATTTTTTCCTCACTTCTTCTAAGTACAATATACGTAAAATAAAATGTATGGATTGTTAGTATACATTGGGGTCAACACCACAGTCAAGGTACAGAGCATTCCTATGGTCCCATGTGTTCCTTTGGAATCATTTTATCCCCAAAAGCCAGCCTCAGACAGCCCTTTTCTGTTTCTGTAGAGTAGCTGTCATTCTTTAGTATTTTTTTCAGCATGTATACTTGTGTCTGGCTCCTACTGCTCAGCATTCATTGTGTTTCTGAGACTGATCCATGTTGTTGAATTTATTTATTTATAATGCTGGTGCATAGTGCATTGTATGATAAACCACACATTGTTTATCCATTCTCCTCAGATAGATGTTTCCCATTTGTAGCTAACATGAGTAAAGCTGCTATAAATATTCCTGTACAGCTGTTTATGTGGACATATGTCTTCATTTCTCTTAGGTAAATACCCAACAATGGAATTGGTGGGTTGAATGGTAAATATATGTTTGACTTTATAAAAGACTGCCTGGAATATTTTGAGTTTTGAATGTAGGAAGAATACAGAGCATTGCTAGAATAGACAAACTCTGTTATTCTTTTTCTGCCTCTCCCCCCATGCTTTCCTCTCACTTCCCACTGAAAAGCATACATGAATATTTCCTATATTTCTCAGTTATAATTTTCTTCCAGTAGTATTTTGAGAAAGGAGATGTAAAAGTGATCAAAGAAAATTAATGAAATAAAAAATAAGGAGAAAACTACCTCTTGCATTCTGCAAAAACTCCTCAATGAGTCCTCTTTGACCATGTGCTTTGTAACTAGCACCATTATAGCATCGGTCCAGGTGGTATAGTGTTTTCCATCTCAACTTCACCTCCAGAAACTCTTTTCAAACCCCTACCTACCTGTTGCCAAAGAAAGATCCACAAGAGACCTGAGTTTTGTCCTAGAAAGACTGTACAGGAATATGAATATAATCCTAACAGGGCTGCCAAATCTTAGATTTACCCAGTAAGCAGAGAGACTTGAAAGATATGCATGAGATTTCATGCAGATGTGAATGTTTGTCCCTAGAGGTGGAATAACAAGTATGCTAAGCCCAGCTACTTCATTAAAACTTACTTGACTCAATAAATTCTCTGTAGATTACTCTAAAGAAAATATGTGTTTGTGTGGTACTTACCACCTCTTTCTTCCTAAAAATGAGATGCTAAGACCTTTAATCCAAAGAAAAGTCTTAAAAGCATCAGAATGAGATCACAGAATTGCTTCTTTCCAGAGTATTTTGGGATCACTGCCATCACCCAAGAGATGGTCCAGAAAAATCCTTGCTAAAACAGTAAAACTTCAGATAATGTAATAATATCACCTAATTAGGAAAAGGTCAGTTCTGCTAAAAAGTCTGAATTATGAGAACATTTAAGAAAAAAAGGAATGTGGAACTTGTTTTTGGCTCATAGGAGTATTTTGAAAGTGTTAGAGAAGAAAAGGCAAGGTGCAGACATGCTTAGCAAACAGTTGCTGTCACTCCTTAGGTGCTATACCAGCAGCAGGCATCACTAATCAATCGTGGTTTATGCCTGGTAGCTCTTTCAGATTTGTTTAAGTAGTTAAGTGCAAAATAAAGTGATGAATTTGCTTTTTGATACCAGACTTCATAGTCTTTCAGAAAAATTGAAGAATTATTATATATACCATGAATGAAAGAGAAAAGTTTTCTCAGTGTATGTGTATTTGTTGCACATACACATGCACACATGTGATAAATCTAAGAAAAAATATGGAATTCTATCCTCTGTGTGTGGATGGATGTGTGTGTGGATGGATGCATGGATATCTGTTTGAAAGGGAGAGAAAGAGAGAGAGAGAGAGAGAGTGAGAGAGAGAGAGAGAGGACCAGCTTATTTTTAACAATGTCAAGCAATTCAACTAGAAAACCCACAATAAAATATTTTGGTGCCATTGATGGCAGATAAGTGACCACTTGTGAAAGTGAAACAAGGATTAGAGTTATCATATTCAGTAAAATAAACTCCCTTAAAATATGAAGTAAGTAACTGATAGAAAGGAGCACATATAGGTAATTTTTAATGACATTGTTCATCATCGCAGCATTGCAAGATATATTTCAAAAGTATTTTTCTCTAAATCATTAATGTTATACTGACTGAAGAACTTATAAAGGCGACTCCAAATTGAATATGCATTAAAGAATGTTACAAAATTATTAGATATTGCTAGAATGTAAGCTTAAAACCCAGAGGTCCTACTATACTTCCAAATATAAACTCTGTTACATCAATTAAAAATTTTTACCAGTTCTGTCAAATGAGTTCTATAAAATGGGAAAATAAAATCTATTGTCAGTTAGTACTGTTTCTCTGCAACAATCGAGATTCCCAACATTTTGCTTCCCACAACAAATGAGAATCATCACTTTATTTGGGGTGATGGAAGCTTGCAGCTGTGACCTATGACCTCCAGACAGAAATCCTTGTGGTTGTCAGAATTACCTCATTGTTTTTCTAACCCAGCCTGTGCCTCAGCTTCCTTATCTGTTACTTGGGGATTATAATAGGACTTGCCTCATAGGATCATTGCAAGAATTTAATAAATTGATACTTGCAAAGTATGTAGAGCAATGTCTTGCATATAAGAAGTGCTATTTGAGGAGCTGATAAATAAATTTCATTTGAAATAAGGATTTTTTTGCTACAAAATTCTGAAACTTACATCTTACCTGGTGGGTATTTAATTAGGTGATTATCACTTAAAATCTGACTGTTCATTATTGATGAAATCATGATAACTAATCAGCTTTGATTAATATTCTTAATCAAAGTGAAGAATATTAAATTATCCATGATTTTATTCCTCTAAAATGAATTTTAAAAAATATTCAGATGAAGAATCTTTAAAACTTAAAAATGAATATATTCATACACATACACATACCCTCTCTCTTACAAAAATACAATGCCACTTAATTAAGATCATATAATAATATTCACTTTATGTGGACAGGATGTTTTGCAAATTTTGTTTTTGTTTTATTCCAGTGTCTAGAATAGTGCCTGGTATATTGTAGGTGTTCAGTAAATATTTGTTCCATGAAAACTATTTGCTTCTAATGAAGTTTTTCACTTAATATGCCTGAAAATATTTTCAAGAGATTGGTTATTATGTCTCTAATATTATATGTCATTATTTTAAATGATGAATAACATTCTATTGAACTTCATTCACTCCTCCATTGTTAGATGATTATGTTACTTCTGTTGTCTTACTACATATTAAATTAAATTCTGCGACAAGTACCCATTGCAAATGCTTTGCACACACTTTGGATTACTTTATTAAGTTAATACCTAGAAGTAGCTGGACAATGATTTATGTGGGATTTTAATGATTATAATTTTTCTGTATTTATTTGGTGAATAGTCATAACTAACAAATACTGTATATTGTGCTAGACACCTACATAAGGATACATGGTAAATAAAGTAGATACAGATCTGTTCTTATGGATCTTATAATAATCAAGTACACAAACTGATAAATATTGTCTCATGAGCCACATGTAGCCTACTGTCTGTTTTTTATAAGCTCAGTTCTATTAAAACACAGCTATTACCATTATTTTATGAATTGTCTGCATTTCCATAATATAGTGGCAGAGTTGAGTGGTTGTGACAAAGACTGTATGCCCTACAAAGCCAAAAATATTTACTACCTGACCTAGTCCAGAAAATATTTTTTTTCTGGTCTGATAGTATGTAATTTGCACTTGGTCTGATAGTTTATAATTTTCCCAATTTTACTCCAGAAAGTTTATCTTCCTGTCATCTATGAGAAATTCCCACATTAATGTGGAACACTTGTCTTCATTTTCAATGGTTTTATATATTGATTCTTAAGAAATTCCTTATAAACAAGTCATTGTAGCATAACATGCATAAATAACTACTAAATTTAAAAGTGGTGAGATCAGAACTATTGAGAATTAGTTCCAGGGAAGCATAAGAATTATTGGCTAAACCTGTGTAGTTAACTGAGCCCTCATCAATTTCATCAAGCTTTACTATATGCTCCAAAAACCCAAGGAAGCTGGAGCAACTAAAGTAGCCTATGTCTTCCACTGTGTGAAAATAAAGTACCAAAAACCTGCTGAAATTATTCATAATGATAGTATATTATTTTACATGTAAAATCCATTTTGTTTATTCAGAAAGTATCCAGCATTACCTTAATGACTTATGTAAACGGACAGATCTGCTGTTTGACTTTTTCCCCCACCACTGGCCTCACACAGGCGTGGTAATGATTATTTGTCAAAGTCACACTGTTTGCTTACAAGGTATGAAGGCTTTTTAGACACTGTAATGACGGCTCTTGATTCACTTGATAATATTTAGAATAAGCCATAAAAGCTGATCTCTGAACGAACAGACCGCTTTTATTGGCTTTTAGTGCTATTACTGCTGTCATAAGTGGAAAATTGGCCTAATGCAAGCAATACTGCTGTGTCATACTGCAAATCTGCTGCTTGGTTTTATGGTTTATTTCTTCTAATGAAAGAACGACCAGGTGTGGGGAGGGTCCCAGCATCTCTTAAGCTGCGGGGCATGAAACCACCACGCGCTAAGGTTCGCCTAAGGGGTAGGGAGGGATGTGCTCGAAGGTGAAAAAGAACCTGTTTAATGTCATAGGCAAGGTGTGCATTCATTTGTTACATAAATGCTTGTGGAGTCCTACTGTGTGCCAAGTGGAGGGGATGAAAGGACAAGGCAAATCTGATTAAGCTAGAATGCAGTCTTAATGAGATGTTTATGATAGAGCCCCTACTAAAAAGATTTCAGTAGCTCCTTCACTGTTTTAAATTAAATTTTTATTTATTGAGGTATAACCAGCTTGATTAATTCCTTCTCCCAACCTTCCCCCCACACTGGGGATTGAATAGAAAGAGTGCTAAGTTATAGCCCCAGCCATTTTATGTTATTTTGTTTCATTATTTTATTTTATCTTGTTTTATGGCAGTATCGCTCTGTTTCCCAGGCCATTCTTCCATCCTTGAATGTTTGATCCTTGATCCTCCTGCCTCAGCCTCCTGTGTAGCTGGGATTACATGTTGGAGCCACTATGCTTGACGTCTTGAGGTGTATGTATATTTACCACATATATGTGATATCACTATGTGTAATCACCACCCATAAGATACCACACCTTTTCAGCATTTTTGCACAATTCTTTTATGCCTCTCCCAGTCAGCATTTTGCCCCAAGAATAACTTGTAACTTCTATCACTATGAATTAATTTTATTTATTTTTCCTGTAAATAGAATCATACTGTGTATATTCTTGTATATTAAATTTTTTAGTGTCTGAATGTGGTACTATAGATTGAGCCAGGGCATTTTTAATGAGCTACATACCCCAGTCCTATTTATTTATTTATTTATTTATTTATTTTTATTTTGGCCTAAAGTTCTCTGAGTTGCTAAATTGTATAAGTTAGGCATAAATTTGTGGTCTTCCTGCATCAGCCTTCCACAGTGCTAGGATTATATGTGTGTGCCACTACACTTGGATTTTTATATCAATTTTATTTGTTCAACATCATGTCTGCAAGATTAACTCGTATCTGTAGATATGTTAGTATTTCATTCTTTGTACTGCTTTGTGAGCTTCCACTGTAGGACCACACCAGATTTTACTACCGGTTCCATCATTGGGGGACATGTAGGCAGTCCTCAGCAGTTGGCTATTATAAACAAAGTTGATTTGAACATTGCTATATGTGTTTTGATGGATATAAATGCCCACTTCTGCTAGGTCAAACGGAAGAGAACTGATATGCTATAAATGGCAGATTTTTAGGTTTAGGTAGATCATCTCTAGGAGTTTTCCAAAACAGTACAATTTATATATCCACTCACAGTATCTGAGAATTAAGATTACACTTTGTTGTTAGCACTTGATATTGTCAGTTGCTGTATTATTCTGAGACTTGAATGCTTTTATATACTGTATGCACTGAAAATTCAAGAGAATTTGCTAGACCTTAGAATATATTTTTATATATAACAAAACCTATATGATGAATTTGGTGGGCCATTGGGAAATGGCAGGAACTCTCATTTAGGAGTCAGAGAGATCTAAATTGATGTCTTTAGCTCTACCAATTAATAATTGAGTGGCTATAGAAAAATCACTGTTTCTCCATGCCTGTAATTCTTTGTTCTGTAAAGCACAGCCTAACATCTTAAATGAAAGGATTTTTGTGAAGACAAATTTAAAAACATATAAAATAAAGAGCTAGTGTTTAATACAGATCCAGGGCTCAAAAAATCTTTTCTCTTCTTTATACTACTTTGGTCAAACAAGAACAGCGCCACCTGCTCTGAGATCATCTCTACCTAGCTGCCTATCAGCACACACTTTTCACCCTCATGAAAATTTGTCCTTTCTCTAATCTCCTCAGTTGTTGCCTGTGGTGGTCTCCTAAATGTCATTCTGGATTCTTTCCTCAGCTTCATTTACTATGTGGAATAGTGCCACTTACCACTGCATTTTTTTTTTTAAATTTGGTAAGTGCTATGTGTCAAATATGGTGATACATGCTTTATGTATATTTTTATGTGAAATCTGCAAGGTATGTATTTCTATTTTACATATGGGAAAAAAACCAAGACTCTGATAAATCAAATAAATTATTTTTTATCACATATAGAGTGGGCAATAGAACTAAGATTTAAATTGAAATGTTTGACTCTAAAACTTACTTGATGAACTTCAATTTTGTAAATCAAACTAGTCAGTATGTCCCCTAAATATTATCTCTTACACATCCCTGAATCATTTCATGTTTGCCCTATATCACATATCAACCGTCTTCACTTTTTCAATTTCTGTGTTTTTCTTGACAAATGTGTCCTACCGTCACATTTGATAGTACCTTTGGCAATCTCACAACCCAGAAGGAATATGAATTGAAGCTTCAAATAAGTGTGGACCTCTTTCTCAGTCTTATTTGCAATACCTAGCTCTTCCATCTATAGATTCATGCAAAATGAATACAATGTGGCATAGAGCCTGGCTTCCGGAGTCCTCACCATGGGCTGGATGAGGTAATCATTCAGAGAAACCTCACCCTGTTCCTTTCCCGGACTGCTCTGTGGTATTATTTATCCTTGTATATCTTCTCAAAAAGTCCCTTGGGCCATACAGTGACCCCTGCCAGTCTGCCTGGAGAGTCATGCCTGTTTCATTATAAAGTGGTGGTTAGCATGGTAAGGCATCCTTCCACTTCCTCTCTAACCACATTTGTTTCTTAGGCTTGCTGTAGTTTCTTAGGCTTGCTGTAGTTTCTTAGGCTTGCTGTAGTTAAAATAAAATTTTGGTCATTAACTTAGCCTCAACCATGACTATTTTTTTTTTGCTTATGTTCCAAATACAAGAAAGTTTGTATTAAAATCAATATCCAATCATGTCATGCTTACATAAATTTCTTCAGTGCATCCTCTCATGAGTTCATGTCAACAGTCTAACTCCTTGACTAAGAGAAAGCATTAAAAAATCTTCTGGTCTAATTGATCTGTTCTTTTCTTACTTCACTAGTTAAATATTCTCATTTTAATGGCTACAACCATAAGCTTTAGATTGGCATTGGCTCAAATTCTGCCTTTGCCATTTACTAGCCTAGAATTCTTGGACAAATCACTTAGGCCTTTGATTCACTGACCCATATTTCCTTTAAAGTCTCTAATAGAATCAGATCACATATACATACTTCACTCAAGATCAGAGCTCAAAACAAACAAAAAAAGCTTTGCTTCAAAATAGACTCAAGGGCCGGTGATTTAGCTCAGCAACTAAAGCGCTTGCCTGGTAAGCATGAGGTTGTGAGTTTGATGCCTGGTTAAAAAAAAAGGAAAGAAAAAAAAAAGAGAGAAGTTCAAGGATCTAAACGTCTGATGTTTTGCGTTTATTCATGAGGGCTTCTTTCTGTTAAGATCTCTGCCATTGTTGTTCTCTGCCTCTACCCTACACGGTTACTCTTTCTCATTTTTGGAACTCAGGCCAGAATCCCTTTCTCTGCAAAGCTTCCTCTAATTCCAATTTTTTCCCAAAATTTTGCACATATAAATCACAAGACCAACTTGTTTACAATACAGATTTCTTTTAAACATTAACCACAAAATTTCTAATTCATCATATCTTGGATGAGTCTAACATGGTGGCCTTTTGGCTATAATTTGATGCCCTTTGTCACTGGACATGGCCGGTCTAGGAATGAAGCTCTCTTGTGTAGATACACCACTTACGACGTATTCACTCACATGGAGCCTGATACAGTCTCCTTATGTGTTCCCTGCTTATATGTCTTGTCCCTACACTCAAATCATGTAAATCAGACATCATTTACACATACTAATGACTTCCTATTCCTCTTGAATTAAAATTAAAATCGTAACATGGCCTACAAAATTTTCTGTGGTCAAGGTGTGGACTTCTCTGACTTTCAAACTTACCTTGGATCATGCTATTTCATTGGCCTAGAACACACCAAGCATTTTGCTAACTCAGGAACTTTGCATTTTCTACACTAGAAATGTTTTCCTGAGGGATAGTTACATGACTGCCCCCTTATTTCTTTCTGGCCTGTTATAGTTTAGATCTAAAATGTTCCCCAAATGTCTCATGTGCTCAGAGGTGGGACTTTTGTGATCAGATCATGAGAGTGCTATATTTGTTAGTAGATTAGTCCCTTGATAAGTTCATGGTTTAATCTGCTGGTAGGAGATGGAGCTTGGTTGAAGGAAACAGGTCATTAAGGCTGTGATCTGGACAAGTATATTTTTCTTTCTAGCCTCTCCTTTCCTCTCTACCTCCTGGTGGCCATAAAGTGAGCAGCTTTCCTCTGCCATGCTCTTCTACCATTGGAGTTTCTACACTGGAGTTCATTAACCTTGGAGTGAATCCCTACAGAACTTGAGCCAAGTTAAACCTCTTCTTTAAAATGTATGTGAGAGCATATTCCCCACACTGACTACATGGCCCCTCTCCAGATGTTACCCTGAAACTTTCTTTGACTCCCCTACTATACCTTTTCTATTCCTACTTCTTAGTTTTTATTGACACTGGACATACTAAATACTTATCTGTTAAATTAATGCCTACTGTTCTCCACTGAAATACAAATATTATGACTATTTTGCTTATTCTTTCAAGAGTACACCTAGAACAGTGCCTGGTAAAGGGTAATACTAAGTAAGTAGTCATAAATTGAATGAATTGACCAACATTCTTTTACCAATATGAAATAGAAAAAGGAGAATAGAAGATGAGTCTTATAATCATTGGGTGTTCATATGGACTAGTCATCTAGTGTAACTCTGGTAACAAAACAGAGTGGATCCTGGCATGGTGGTGCAAGCCTATAATCCTAGCACTTAGGAGGCTAAGAGAGCAGCCTGGGCTACATAAGCAAGTTAAAGGCTAGCCTGCACTACATGGAGAGACCCTGTCTTGAAACAAAACAAAACAAACAGAATGGAGTGGGCAACTGAAGACACATGTGAATGTGCCTGTACCATCAAGGCTTGAGGCTAGTAGCTTGGGGATCTGGTCTTCTGTCTGTCTGTCTGTCTGTCTGTTTCTCTCTCTTTCTCTGTATTGGTCGTAGAGATGATTAACGATCAAACAATAGAATGTGTTTATCTTGGAACCACTCGTAGCACTAGATGCTTTGATATATAAGCAGTCCCAAGGCAGGAGATGCCTGTGAATCCCTTCTTTATTAGATAGGGAGACGTAGAATTGATTTGCAAGAGTCTTGTCAAATCATCTAATCTGATTGATTGCTTCTGATTTTTTTATGTTTTGAGTGTACTGTGCCTGGCAGATGGAAGACAATAATGGCTGAATGAATAGGGACCGAACTGGCAGAAGCTGAAACTAGATAGTTATTGTTCAGATTCAAGGACACTGTCGTTCTTGGATACTACAGAGTGGTACAAAGAGCAAAGGTCTTGAAGATACTGTTTGAATGTTACATGAAGCAGCATTGCTATGACAAGTAGTCTCAGACCCAGGCAGATTTGGCTTCCGGTCCCACTTTCCCCAGCATCTCCCAGTTTCTCATCTCTAGTGAGCTTCCTGTGCCCCCACCAACCTGGGTTCATACTTAGGTCAGGTTCTTTGTATCTATTTTCATAGGAGTTGGTTTGTCTGTTTCAAGGGGTTTCATGTTAGAATCTTATTTGGTTTTATACTAAGTAAAAATAAAGATTATATGATTCTTATTTCTGAAAAAAAAAGCAAAGCAAATATGGCCAAATGTTAACATCTGTTAAATCTGGATGATGAGTACATAATTTATTTTTAAATGTGTAAAATGTCAAAAATAAAATAATTAATATATATTTTACAAGATTATTAACTCCACTCTTGATCCTCAATGTCTAATTTTCTCCCACATCACTATTATACAGAAGAGTTTTCCAGACTGTGTGGCAGAGATATTGGCTATAAGCTTTTTAAAACTCTGGAATGAATGTGTTTTTGAAGCCTCATTAAGCTGGTTTTTATAAATGCAGCTCTTAACAACTGTTAACTTATTCTAAAGTCTCATGAAGGCAAAAGTCATGTTACATTTCATTGATAGGTTTTATCTCACAAGAGACAATTAATAGACATTAACTAACATGAAAAGTGTTAATTACAATTTTGACAATGCCAGGATATTTGTACCTGTAAATCCCTAAGGTTTATTTCTGTAATTCTGCCCTATAATTTTATAAGTTAGCCCCATTTTAAATTCTTAACTATGAAAATTTGCATTTGAGTCTTCATAGTTTTGCAGTGAAACTCTATTAACCTTTGTGAAAACAAAAGCAAAAACAAAAATAGAACAACCTTTGTCTTTGAAGAATGACAAGCATGAAGAGTAAATGGGATTCATATAGCTAATCCATATCCTTTTGAAGTTTCATTGCTGTTGTTATGTAAGTTAAACTGAAATCAATATAGCTCCAAATTACTTGCTTCTTACTGAAGAAAGCAATACTCTTGTAGCAATTTTATCATTAAAAATCTTTATCACATATTTTAATGGTTAACATCAAAAGCTCTGGAACCAAAGCATCTGAGGTTGAAAACCAGTTCCTCCACCTACCAGGTATTGATCTTGGGCAAGTTACATTATCCGGAGCTCAGTTTTCAGATCTGTAAAATGAAGAAAATTGCAGCCATTTCATGAGTTTTGAGACTATGCAGTGTATAAATGCATATAAATGCTTAGGACAGTGATGGGTAATACTCAAAATGTGTACACTGATACTGTTATTATAAGTAATAAATGGAGTTACTAATTTCTTCTACCAGAACTCCTGATTCCTTGCTCTAGACTGACCCAGTATCTTGCACATAACTTTGTTCTTGTACTTTTTACAGTGTTTTATATTTCTTCTATGTCTTTGACAATTTAACTCCAACTACTCCACAAGTTTCTCCAGAGAAAGTGAAACTCTTCTTAGCCCAGCTCTACGAATATTGGTGGTTAGGAATAGCAAATACTTTGCAAATGTGATGTGCTTTCTCCTCTGGTACTTGGGTCAGACTTGCTGCCTTCATCCTTCTCAGAATCCCCTTCAATATAGAGCTTCTGAGAGTCATTGACAACAAATTAGGAACAATTTAAGATGAAATGCGTATGCTACTTATGTGTAGATGTTCACTAAATCTGGAGTACTATAGTATCTTTATAATATAAGTGTATGGTCTGCAGAATTTGTTTTTGGCTGTCTAGAAGAATGTAGGAGTCCTTCAGCTGTCACTTAAATTTTGTCTAATCATAGCCTAACTGATTGTCTAACTGGCAATAGCCCAGTTTTCCCCCCAAACATTTATTCATTCATTAAGCTTTACCTGTTGAATATAATGCACAAGTATTTCACAGCTGAATAGCCTCTTCTTCTCATAAGGTAAATATAAACATAGTATAAATCAATTATTTTATGATTGGTTTTATGTATTTCCAGGTCTGCTCTTCCTGTTTCTAATAATATGACACCAGGCAAATTTCTCCTCGTCTCTTCATTCAACCTTTTCTTTATGAATTGGGGATAATAATATTCCTCTCATGCAATTTTTGTAAAGATTAAATGAGATAATATACTGTTACAGTTAAGTTCGTCAACTTGATTGGCTTAGGCGCCACCTATGGTGTTAGTAAATCACACTTCTGGGTGTATCTTTATGGCTAATGGAGGTGTGACCTTGGGTACTATATCTGATCCCTGGCCACTTTCTCTCTGCTACTGTTCCCCGCTCTGCTTCCCAACCACCATGAACTGAGAAGCTTTACTGTTCCATGTCCTTCCACCATGGTATTATTTTCTTAGAGTCAGCTGACCTGCACTGACACCTCTGGAATCCTGAGCCAAATTAAAACATGCCTCCTTAGAATTTGGGGCATTAAGTAGTTTGTCTCAATGGCAGCAAAACTGACCAATACATGCATATAACTTGTGATTTTCATTCATAATATTGATAGCATGCATTGATATTTAATTGATTTTGTAATAATTTCCTATTAGTCTGGAACCTCTGAGAGGCTTCACTGTACAAGTCATCTTGGCTTTTAAGGTCCTGGCTTCAATCACTAACCTGATACATGGCAAATCTAGTCACTGCTACTTAATATTATCAAGTGTGACAATTAATCTGGAAGCAAGTATATAAAGGGATCCACAGGTGGAACATGTATGACTTCTTTGGCTTGAGATATGATTGTGGTGAAGGATAATTTTATGCTGACTCAGGATCCATTTTGAACACAAGTGCAACCTCCTCATACCAGAAACAAGACTCAGTCACCCTACACCCCATTTCTAGTTCTATACCGAGTCTATGTGGCTCAAGCTGTGGCCAGGGATAGGAATTTAGAGACATCTCTCTGTGTAGCTTATTGAACTCCCAAGCTTCCCGTCATTTCCTTATAATGAACCGTTCAGGCATTGCCCATACATTTACAATGAGCTCCACTCTGTTCTGCTGTGTACACTGCTATCTGCCTATCTCTGATTGTCTCTGAGGAGTTCTCTCCTGATTTATGAGGCCACTTTGCCCAGGATCCATAGGTAAAAATCTGTGAACTTGTTTCCTATTGTTATGATGCATTAAATTTGCACCTTTCATATGAAGAACGCTGGGCTTCCCCAGAACAGGAGGATACAGAGTCGGGCTACTGCACCGCAGCCATGGTCAGGCAGCATAAAATGTGCGTCTGTCAGACAAGAGGTGCAAGAGTGTCTGCTAGTGTAAACAAGTTTTCCATGGAGTCCGTGGACATTCTTGGTCACTTTGGTCACAGATGTGTCTGTATATGGCACATGGTAACACCACAGCCAGCTCCACTTCTCTTCTCTGCAGTAGCGTTACTCATCCCTCTGGTACTGGAACCCAATTACAGTGGAGATACTCAAAATAAGCATTGAAAAAAAGAAAGCTTTAAAACTTGTGATTATTTTTAGTTTCAGATGGTTTTATATTCATTTTGCATTGAGATTAATTTTCCTTCTTGAGAAATAGCCCTAAAGGAGTAATGGTTTGATTAAAGTAATAGCTTGATAAAAAGCAATTCATTTGCAAATAATTTCTATGTTATGATATACAAATATTTAAAACTTTGTCTTTGAGTATTCACAGAAGCACACACACACACACACACACAGAGTTTTCTAATAAAGAAAGATTTTTTTCCCAATTTTTTTACACAAAGAACTGGTAATAAAAAGATATACCTGGTAAGTGTTACCCTTTCAAGGTAGAACCACTTTGATAGAAATCATGTATAATCAATTTTTTCAACAAGAAGCTTAGAGTATTTATGATGCAAAATTTTCTAACAGAAGAAACAGACATATAATTGATTACTTAAAATTTAAAGGTTTTCATTGTTTGAAAGAAATAAAGATTATTTGTAGGTAGTACATCTGCAAAACTTTGAATTTTGTGGTTTGAAATTTAAAAATAAGTAAAATAAGAAGGTGTTAATTAACATCCCTACATCCACCAACTTTTTAGATTTCTGCTACTATTCTGCTCATTTGTTTTCCTTTAGTTTGAGGATTTTTAATATTGTTTGAAACTTGGCAATTTAATAAAGCCTATGGGCCCCTTTTCAAAGAATGCTCTTAAAAGTATACAATAAAACACATAGTATTACAAAAGAAAACAATTGCAAACGATTATCAAAAATTTTTTTAAATGACAATATAGTAATGTATATGCATACGTATCAATACATTAAATAATAAAACCTAAAATATGAATAATTAATGTTGGACTATAACGAGTGACATTTTGTGATATCAACAATAAATTATATGAAATTGATATGGAAATACATTTGATTTCTGTTGGTGACAAATTCGCATATATTGCTAATATTATGTTGTGATATTGCCTATAAATCTGAGTGAAATTTTAAATTTTACTTACACATTATAAAATATATAGATGTGCATGTGTATGTGTCTGTGTGTGTGTACTTTAGCTGTCCAATGCAGTATTATAAGATGGTGTTTGTTATAAAGTCAGACTTTTTTCTTTTTGCAGACTTCTCCCTTTTCTTCCCATTTTCTCTTTCTAATACAGCATTGTATTTCACTAGAAGTAATAGGATTTGTAAAACAAACCTTAATGTTTATCCAGACAGTCTTAAGGAAAGAAATTATGAATATCTGAAACTTACTGGAAAGAACAAAAGTTGCGAGAACTTACTTTGCATTTATCATATTTAGTAACTGGTAAAATTAACTGCACCAATTTTTATTTTATCACTTTGTTCTTGTGGTACACCTTGAGACACAAGAGACTCTTATAACAAGAAAAATGAGGAGTTATTTGATAAAAAAGAGAGCATATAAATATAGGTACAAGAAATCACTCAAGGATATGCATAGAAGATCAAGGATGTACCTTGGGAAACAGTGGGATGAATTTTTAATATTTATCAATTTTTATTAAGGATACAGCTTGGTTTTACAAAGACATTGTCAAGTGCTCAACTTTTCTATCTTTCTTTTTTCAGTGCTTAAGAAATATTAGATGTTCAAAATCATATGGTTCTAGAATTTAAAAATCAGTTTATAAAATCATTTTTCTTTAGAATGAAGACTATATTGATTACATTAATTTTGTAATACCATCCTCTATAAAACATCATCTGTTTTGACAATTAAATCTGTCCACCATAGCTCATGAACAGACTTTGTAAGACAAGATGTGAACGTACTTAGGTTCTGTTTACTTTCCTTTGACAGTGTTTATAACCGTTAACTGTTGACAAGATACTTCTTGTAACAAATTGATCACACATGTGGCACTGGTAGAGCACTGTTGAGTATGTTTGAGTGGAGGATGGAAACATGAACTTAGTATATGTGGTTCCTCACCCCTCTCATATTTATCCCCTGCTCAGCTTCCTGGCTATCATGAACTGACCAGCTTTGTTCTACCACACTGGTCTGTCATGATGCTCATACCTTGGGGCAGGGACTTAATCTGTTGAAATCATGAGGTAAATTAAACTTTTCCCTTTTTTAAAGTAAGTTGTGTGTTTCAGGTACTGTGGCCCAGCAACAGGCAAGCTGACTTGTGCAGAAAATTTGATACTGGGGAAGTGGGGTTAATTGCTGTAACTGTACCTGACCATATGAATGGAAGCCTTTGGAGCTGGTTTGTGGGAGTTGCTTGGAAAGGTTTGGAGATGCAGGCTAGAGAAGCTCTAAACCATTGCAGAGCATGTTAAGTGATTCTTGTTATAGCTCGGAGGACCAATACACTGATAGGAATGTGAAGAATAAAGACCAGGCTTGGGAGGTTTCAGATTTTACTGGCAGTTGTGCTGTTGACAATGTATGTATGTTATACTCTATTGGAAAATTTCTCTACATTTTGCCCATATCCTAGGACTTTGTACAAGACAGAGAATTAGGGCAGTGAAATAATTAATTTGGTACATGAACTATCAAGGAAGCAAAACATTCAGGATTTGGTGTTATATTGCTGGCTGCTTTTACCTAGGTTTATAGTGAGAAGTGGGGAAAAAAGGTAGGGCAGAAAAAATTGAAAACCAAAAATTTCAACTCAAAAGCAATCATTTACAAAGGTGGTATGGCTGCTAAGGAGATCAGCTTCATTGAAAAGAAACCAAGTACTCTGTGCAAGATCAAGCAGAAAGATGCTTTTTGGGCATTTCAGAAATCAACAAGGCCACCACATTCTTTGTATACTCTAGAGTACAAAAGTATAAACCTTTCCTTTGTAAAAAAAAAAACTCCTGAATCCCCTTCTCAGGAAAAGCCTGTTGGGGAATTGGTTCTCCAGGATTCATTTCACTGTGCTTAGCCATCTAGGTGCTCAAAGGCCACTGTGACCATGGTTGAAGGGGTCTGGCTACTGATTCTGCTGACATCAGACACTGGTGTCATCCATAGGATGCTGGTTTTACTATACAGAGTATAAGTGTAAGGGTCAGGAAGGCTTCCACCCAGGCCAGGAGGTCAGACAGGATACCCCTGAGAGAGCAGTGTAGCTGTGAGTACAGTGGAAACTCTAAGAAATTGGAGATACCAGGAATGTGAAACCTCTGCCAAGGAAAGCTGCAGGCTGTGAGCTGAGCCATCCCAAGCAGAAGCCATATGGATTGCAAGGAGCAAGGCCACAAGCCATGGGGCTGCCCATGCTTCTAGAACTCATGTATCCCAGATTCTGAACATTAAGACACAGGATTTAATGATTTCTTTGCTAGACTTCACTCTTATTTTGTTCTTATTTATTATATCTGCCTATCATTCCCTTTTGCAATAAGAATGTTTATCCTGTGCCATTTTATCTTGGAATTATGTAACTTGTTTTCTTGTTTTTATACAGATTCAAGACTGAGAGTTTGGCTTGAGTCTCAGAAGAATCTTTGACTTTAGATGAATGCTGGAACTCTTGAGATTTTGAGGAAGGAATCTTGTGTTTCCAATTGTGCACAAGATAATTATGTTAGATAGAATCATAACCATTCAGTTATTTGGATATTAAATGTGGCTTAAGGAATTGTGTTTGAGTGTCAAGTTAACAAAGGCTGGGATATGACAGTTTAGGTTGATTGTGTCAACTTTTCTTAAAGGCACCCAGGGGATTGGTGGACCACATTGTCTGGGTGTGTCCAAGTCAGTCATGGAGGTCTGACCTTGGTTAGTATACCTGGGACCTTGCCCTCTTTTCTTGGGTGCTGTTCCTTGGCTGTACTTCTGGACGGCTCTTCCCTGACCTTCCACCATGATGTTTGTACCTTGGAGCCATCCAACCATTAACTGAACCCCTGAAATTGAGTGTTAAGTTAAACCTCTCCTCATTTAAATTATGAATTTTTAGGTATTGTAACTAATTGTATTGTATTGTATTGTATTGTATTGTATTGTATTGTATTGTATTGTAACTTGTAAGCAATGGGAATGCTACCCTTCTGTAGGTTTGTAGAAGAATATAGAAAGAAATAAGAGACTACACATTTCTTGATGGTAAGAGGAAAAAGAGACTAAAATTAACTATGACAAAAGGTAAAATAATTTTGGTTATTACTGGGTGCTAATTGCTCTTCATTCATTATTGCTTATTTTGTGAGGCAGCCACTAGAAAGACTGGATGATTTTCCACTGAAAGCAGCCTAAAAATAAGGGAATATGTTACTTGCTTATCAATTTAGCAGTATGGTGACTCAAAGATTGATGAAATCAATGGCTCAGCAATACTTTAGGAACTCACATAATTTTCCTTTTTAAAAATAACATTATAGGTTAGGTGTGTGATGTGCTCAGTCTTATTTCTAAGATGGCTTTTATGGTTTAAATCATTGTGTAAACACTTGAAAGCATCTAAAAGAGGAGACTCATTTATTTTGAACTTTTTTAGGAATCAACAAAATAAATAACAAACGCAAAGCAAAATAATAAAACCGAACAGCCCTGTCTCCCCAACTAAACCCAACCCAACCTAACCCAACCCAATCCCTTTGGGCAAAGCCTCCAGAAGGTTGTACCTTATGTCTCATTGTCCCAAATTACTTGATAAACTATTGCCTAAGATCATCATTGGTAGGAGCAGTGGCATCACTGTAATTGGGCTAGACTGATCAGAATTCACCCTGTTTCTAAGGTTGGCAATGGAACTGGCTTCCTGAGCACCAAGATCAGTAGAATCCTAAACATAACTAAGATTCCTTAAAAAGGATGGGCCATGTTTGAGAAGGCAGCTAACTGTGTCTGCTACTGTAGCCATTATTATTTTTGATTTATAGCTTTTAAAACTGATGCTCAGTGATATAAACTGAATTGACCAAGATCAACAGCTAACCAGTAGTATAACCAGATTTCAAGTATAAATAATTCTAAAGACTCAGCTAATAGATTTTGCCATTCCCAAAGACATAAATCTATCTATCATCTATCTATCTATCTATATATCTACACACATATATATATATATATATCTTTTGATCTGTGATATCATATATATATGATATATGCTATATCGTTTTATCTGTGATATCACTGGATTCATGTTGAATATACAAGGCAAATTTGATTACAATATATGTATAATTTCATGTATTTTTCTGCTTACTGTCCATGCACAATCATTTTATGTACAATCTTCATGGCAATAATGCAGTTCAACCTATGTAAACATAGAAACAACTCTGATTTACAAATCTCACTGATTCTTTATAAATAATAAAAACTGTGCCTAATGTGCGTATCTACTTATTTAGAACCTTAATAGAATTCTTAATGTTTTTTATATAATTAATTCTAATTAACAGCATTTTACTAGTAAGGAAAGAGTGAAAGCTGTGTTTATCAGAATATTTTCTTCCTAACAAGGCAAAGATAAAACAAATGTCTTTTGCATATAGTGCCAGCCATACATTTCCTTCTCCTTTATGCCCTCAAATTAAATCATACTTTTTTTTTTTAAATCCTCCCTATCTGAGACTTTTTTTTTTTTTTATCGGTACTGGGGATTGAACTCACGACCGAGCACTTGCAAGGCAGGCGCTTATGCCACTGAGCTAAATCCCCAGCCCTAAATTGTACTTTAAAATATGAAAGGATGTGAAATTTAGTTTAAACCCCTTTCCAAATCTTTAGCTGATTGTTTCCACAGTAAGTGATTGAAACAAATTCCAAACATATTTCCTTACTATTAACTATTGCTTCCAAAGTCAGCTTGAAAGATGATACACTTAAATTTAGGTGATCCGTGTTTAAAAACACTGAACCCCAATTTTGAGAACTCATTTCTAATCCCTTAAAATTAGCTAACATACTTTCTTAAATATGGTAATTTAAAAAGTTAATTCGTGTTTTGATTCTCATCAGAATATACTCTACATCTCTTCTTACACTTTCAGATGGATAACAAGCACAGTTGTTTACCTAGCAACTTGGACACTGTACATTCTTTTTCTGCCTAATCATTGCAGACAATTTGCCAGGAAGCTCTTACAATTTTACTTTTCAGTTCTCAGGGTTTCTCTTCTCCTAATTCACATTGTCATTCTTTTAACCCCTTTGGGCTATCACAAGCCCTCTGTTTCACTTTCCACCAATCTATCATTTTTTCTGCAATCTGGTGTGTAGGCAGAGTGGTTATTTTAAAAGGCAAATATAATAATGTAATTGTCTCCCTGCGCTTAATGCCATTTAATGTTTTCCCATTGCCCTTAGAGTACACTTCTTTCACATTGCTAATAAATCCCCTATGAACTGCCTCCCTTATTGCCTCTCTTGCTAGTATATGATCCAATGGCCTTCCGTGTATACAGGTTTAACTAATGCTTTGATAGATGAATTAGGAAATACATTATTCCCTCCAAAGTTTATTCTTAAGTGATAGGAACCTATTTCTCATTGAACCCTTACTTTTAAAAGCAAACTAAATTTATGTTTAACCACAGTATTTGACTTGTCAAATTTGACGTTTCACAGTTTTAATAATTACACAAATTATCTTCTGTAATTTGCTAATAAAATCAGTCCTTAAAAACAATGAAAAATCAAGGAGCTTTCTTGTTTACCTGTTACTGGGGAAAGTTGGCAAAGACATTGTAAGGTATTTTCAATGGGACCACAAAAAGATACAATGCCTTTGTGGAAATTAAGAGTAGATATTTGGGTGACCCAAGAACAACAATTAGACTTCTGTTTTTCCCTACCCCATCAAGTTGTTGTTGTTGTTTTGAGATAGAGTTTTGTTATGTAATTCAGGCTCCCCTGAACTCGCTATGTAGCCCACTCTGGCTTTGAACTCATGGTGATCCTTCTGCCTCAGCCTGCTGAGTGCTAGAATTACAGACATGTGCCACCACGTCTGGATCTCCATCAAGTTTTAAATCTAGTTACTTTTTTTAATGACAAAATCATACAATCTCAGTGGTAGTTTTTATCACATATGTCCTGGTGCCTTGTAAAGCCATACCTGTATTTGTGTAATCAGAATTTTTGAATTGCATTATTTCTACCTTAAAAGATGTAAAAAAATATTTGATTTGTTTCCTCCATTTTGTAAGGTGAATTAAAAATACATCATTCCTTTATACTTCATTATTCTTTGTGGGGTATACACTAAGAAATCAAGTATTTTGTAGTCTTATTTGACTACCTTAAATATAGCTTTGACTAAAAAGAATTATTAACTCAAGCTTTTGACCACCAAAGTATATTTGAATTTAACTCAGAATTGAAACATACGATGGAAGCAGTAGATACCATGATTAACCTTGCCTGTCAACTATCAAGAGCTTGAGAGACTCTTAGGAGATCAGTGAAGCAAACTTTTGGGTGAGTCTGTGTGGGCCATGGGAAGCACCCCACCTTGGGAACAATATCTGGTTCTTGGCCCCATCTTCTTCTGTTTTTCCCCTGCTTTCTGCTTCCTGAGCAGATTTCCTCTGCTGTGTTCTTCTGCCACAAAGTTTCTGCAAGAGTCAGATGACCACAGACTGAAACCTATGAAGCCATGAACCAAATTAACCCCTCTCTCTCTAAGGTAGGTACACAGGTCAAGATTTTGTCCCAGCAATGGAAAATGTGGTTGATACAGATCCCTGATGACTATCATAACTATGTAATGTTTCATTACGATTTTAGGCTTTTACAGAGTGGTGTCTTTTATTTATTTATTTTTATTAACCTGTACTGTTTAAAGATTTAAAGGGACATATTTTTAAAATTTTATATTACAAAGAAAAATTGGGATCTAAGGATGATGTTGGTGCTACTTGCTGAATATTACAAGCTAGGAGTATATGTAATATAAATTTTATTGCCAGAGAGATGGTGTTACCAGATAAGAATCTTTGAAAATTAAAGTTGTAGTTGGCATTCAAATATCTTTAGGTTTGCAGGGCTTTGATCTGTTTATTAGATGTGCAAAATTGTATTGCTCTTTTTTAATCTTATCATGGTTGATTCTGTCACTGAAATTATTTTTCCCCACTATTTGATGTAATATGTTTTATTTTCAACTATTTGTTTCACAAAGATAAGCTGACAAAATAAGATTTATACTTCCCTCTTCTCTCAACCATGTTTTTGTTTAGTTAGCCAACATCAAGGAGAATATATTAAACTATATAATTCATTTATGTATTAAATCGCTGAATATTATGGCAACTGAACTCTTTTATCTCAGATATGAATGCAGCAATATTATGTAGTTATAATTCATTCTGTGCTATTTAATCACTATGATCTACAGATAAATCAGCTACTGAATCTTTTCTTAATTTTATTACGAAGTTCTCTTTCCCACTCAAATCACTTTGACTTTTCAAAATAGATGTTTAGATTATCTAACTACAAGAATAATAAGTGTATACATGTATTATCTTCAGTGACTTTCCCAAATTTATCTAGTCTCCTTTACTTTTAGCTGTTGAAGTGAATATAAATAAGGAGATATTCATTATGTATCTTAGGATATTTTTCACAGCATATTCCAGGATGGAAAGCAATGAATTTGGGATCAGAATATGTGACTTATGACCTGGTACTATTACCTGTTTGCCTATGTGACTTTGAACCAAATTATTTAAAAGGATTGCCCCTTTACTTTTTTCACTTGTAGAAAAAGTATTATAAGACTTTCTCTGTGTGACTCTTATGCAATTGAATTGAGACACTGAGATGGCAACAGATTGTAAATAGCCATTGGAAATCCAAAGTTAAGAGAATAATTAATTTGGTAAGGACTTATAAAATAAATAAATGAATCTGATACTAGCAAAAAAAATAGGGATGAAGTGTGAGGGGAAACAAGACTAGCATGTACATGTACCAATCCCTCACAATGACTATAACCATTATTTTCTACAAGATGTTCTAATAAATTTTTTTTAAAAGTTGGAGAAGCTTACACTGTGCTTTTGTTTAGCCAGTTCATCAGGAAATTTCAAAACATATTTTGTAAAGTTTGAGATTTAAAAAATTTTTGAAACATCTTGAACTACAAAAATGGAATAACTGGTTGCAAATATTTTGTTATCTCATGAAATATTATATATGCAGCCGTTGAAATGATACTGTAAATCTGTATTCATTAACCTAAAAAAGTATTTGTATTAATTTAGGACCTAGGAAACATGTGTTAAATATTTTGCATATTTTTATTAAAATTACAAATTAATGTGTGGTTTTGTATGATTTGTCATTTGCACTTCCTAATTTTTGTAAAATGAACAGATAATTTACATTAAGTCATGCACATAAATGTATGTTGAAAATTCCATTTAAATACATAGGGTTCTATAATACCTGAAAAGTTTCAGCTGTCAGATGCCTTATTGCATAGTCCATAGTGAAGACCTTTTGGTCAGTACTCTCTTGGGGAGTAATCTCTGTTTCCATTGCCCTGAATGACTTCATTCAGAAGTCATTCTTTTTGTATCTGGATACAACTTGCTTCTCACTAGTCACATTTTCCAGTTTCCTACATCTTCATAAAAGTCATCAAATCACAAATATTTGCTAAAGCACAGAGCTGATTCTGTTTTCATTAAATCCTGTCTGTCTTCCTGACCTTAACCCCAGGCTGGCTTAACTTTATATTGTAATGTTTGTTCATATGCTTCCGCCTGGTATTGAAATTCTTCACATTTTCTATATCCAGTCATACATAAGCACTGATCTCTGAACAGAACACATCACAGAATTTAACATGTCCACACTTTAAGCCACCATATTCAACCAGATTATAGCATTACTGCATATTTAATATCTACTTGTGATTTATATCCTGGCCTAAATCCCAAAGTTTCAAGTTTTGAAAAGTGTTTTTTCCTATCTTGGGCCCTATATCGACTTTTAATATTATTGATTTATTATTTCCACTATTTATATTTGTGAGTATCTACTGTGCTCAGGGGCTATCTAATGTCTCCTATATAGAGGTAAATATTCCCTTGTCAATTAACAGTATTTGCATAGTGTTCTCTTTTACTTAAATTTATTGACATATGTAAACTTCCCTTACTCCCACTGAAACACCACACTTACACTGATTGTTGGCACTTTGCATGTTAGTTATGTTTTGACTTTTTCATAGAAACCACCACATTTTCTTATAGATAGAAGATATTCAATAAATGTATTGTTGGAAGGCCAAAGAGAAAGGTGGAATAAAATATTTGGTTCCAATAACATAGTCCTATACATTTTTACTCTTTAACCATGGAAATTTTCTCTGTTGATTATTTTTTAAAATTAAATTTCACTCCTTTGGTCCTTTGGTCCCTAAAATCATGAGAATTAGTTATTGCTCCTTGTTTATCTAGAAGAGTTGAAGGACAGATTCATTTCCTTAAGTAAATTGGTGGTAAAACATTGATTCTTCTATCACAGAATAAGTTTGCTATAGAACTCATACTTTCTTTTTTTCTTTATTTTTTCTTTCTTTTCTTTTAACTGCTGTGGGTCTTAAACACAGGGCCTTATGAATGTTAGGCAAGTGCCTGCCTCTGAGCTATCTACACAAAAGGTTTTATTTTTTGAGACAAGGTATGCTAATTTGGCTAGGCTGGCTTCAAACTTGCTAGGTACCTACCTCAGCATCTCATGTAGTTGAAATTACAGGCATGAACTACCACACCCAGCACATACTTAGTTCTTTGGCCTTGAATTCAGAGTCAACATAGTTGCTTTTTAATATATGAGTGTTGGTCTACATAATTTAGAAGTTTAACATCGTACTGAATTCGAACACCGCAATGTGTTCATTCTGTGTGCTTACAAATTGTGTTATTTTTAAAGTACTATTTCTACTGTAATTTCTTATTATTTTCCATTACTAAATAAATGGCTCATTTAGGTATTTCTCTCAAAAAGGTAGGCTCCTTTTTAGTATTAAGTATGTCTATCTTTATATTTTATCTCTCTACTTTTTCCTCCTTTAAAACAGGATAGTAGTTGTTTGAGTGGTTGAGCTTAAATATGTAAAGATCTTTAGCAAACATGTGTAAGAGATCTAAGTTAGAATGTTATACTTAATCCTACTGTTTATAAGTGACTTTATCATAGTTATTTAAGCCTCTAATTCTTCTCAGTTCATTGAAAGAAAACACACATTGTGTTTCAATTTAAGAGAAAATTGTATCTACCGTAGGAATTGAGTTTGGTGTATGTGAGATTTGATACTGAAAAATTCCATCCAAACTGGTTTTGCACATCCTACTGTATTTCAAATACAGTGGTAGAGCTAGTGTTTGTCTGCATCCTATGGTAAACAGGACATTGCTGGCATTTTGTTTCCCCAATTGAATTATAAATTCCTTGAGCATGAGAGTCATTGTATATTATTTGAGTAAGTCTGTGTCGTGCAGGAAATGATTTAGTTTACTTAATTTTATAAAGCAAATGTTTCTTTTAGTATGAAAGTTTTGTCTCATCAATCAGGATTTGCACATATTGGCCTAAGAAATTAGTTTGAAGATACATATGAGGAGTGGTATCTTTTTTTTATTAATTTGAGGTCTAAATATGGAATGTGCTATACTCTTCATTCTCCCAAAGAGTTTACTTAAGCAGAATTTGTATATTTTAATGAAATTTACATTCAAGATGCTCTACATAATATTTTAGTACTGCTTGAAAAATTTGGTTTCCTATTTGTAATGCTGAATTTTTGAAATAGAAAAAAGAAAAACTTGGTAAGTACAAGAGGAGCTAACATGTAGATTTTCTTGTGTTGCCTGGTTTTGACAATTAGAAGTCTTACCCTCTGCAGCATAGCTGCTGTGGTTAGGAGTCCTGCAAAGGCTGCTCAAGAGGAAGAATCACCGGATGTCTTATGTAATACTACACCTTTGTGAGTTGTCCTCTGTACTATTTCTTGAAGTTATGCACTGGTAAAACTACTGTCATTGCCCTTGCTTTCTGTCTTTGCTGCACATTTACTTCTCGACAGGCTTAAATAATAGTTTAAGCATAAAATGGTTGAAATGATTTATGCCTGTAGAGTGATGTCTTCATTTGCTTTATTCACATTTCTTTCTTTCTTCCTTTTTTTAACTAATGGTCTGGTGAACACCTCATGTAGGTATGTTTTATTAGAGTATATTCCTTCTAAATGTGGTTCCTAAGCTGAAAGAAATGGGCCATAATCATATAAACCTAAAGTATCTTTTGGTAAAATGTATAAGAAATAGAATGTTCTTATTCTTGAGGCATAGAATGTAAGTGACTTTTCTCTCTCAATATAAGATTGCTCTTTATACTAATGTTAAGTGTATCACATCAATGGCTGTTGTGACATGTATGAAAATGAATGATCCTACTGAAAATCTCTCTTGAAAGTTATAAATCTCTCAAAGTTTGTAGTTAGCTGAAAAATTTCTTCTTTCCATTGAGATAAGAGGAATTGGTTTCCAGTCTGTATGGACTGTTTCACTCCTAGTTCATAAAATTACAATTAATAATGATGAACTAAAATCATTCTGGATTTGATGTACTACGCTATCATCATTGAAAGAGAGTCTTTAAATCTGCTCTTTAACAACTTACAGGGACTTTGCACTGATTAATTCTTCTGGTCATAGACTCAAGGCTGACATGGCATCTTCTAGGCCTTCCATCCCACGGGGATCAACATCATCATTTTATGCAAAGTGAACTTACTACTTTATAGACTTGATTGGAAAGAAATTTCAACCGTCAGCTGGAGGATGTGCCATTGGAATTTAATTTGTTGACCTATGAGAACACAGAAGATCTCATCTTTTCCTGAACTTTCTAAACATAAAATAAGGTTATCAAGGAATCAAAATGATTCTGACATTTGCACTTTAGTAGAAGGCCAGTACATTTAAAGTAAGTACTCTTCTTCCTGAAATGTTTAGCGCTTCATCAGCAGCATGTCAAGTTCATAAGAAAATATTATCCCTCGTGGAGAAAAGCACTGGAAGTCAGGTCATTACTATACTGGCTTTTAGAAGACATTTATTTTGGGCAATGAAGTATCTATTTGCCATTATTCTTGCACTAGAACCCTTATCTTCCTGAAAAAGTTTCTACTTCCCACTATATGCAGCCTTGTAGTATTCAAAGTCCCTACTTTTGCTTATCCAGGAGGTGGACTCATGGCCAAAGCCACTGACTTTTCCTCCTGAGACTCGGAGTCTTGAGGAAGGGGATAAGAGGCCGTAAGACTGCATGGAGTTCGTGCATTCCAGGAGTAGTAACGTAAATATATTGTCTTCTTTCAGATTTACCAGAGTTAGATTTGTTCTTATCCCTGGCATCTTCCAGTAAATTCCCTTTTCATTAACTTAGCCAGAATCAGTATCTGTAATGTTCCTCTCAAGAACTAGTGAAATTATGACTTAACTTTGCTAAATTTTAAAAGTAATAAGTTATTTACTGATGTCTTTACTGTCTGTTCTTTAAAATGTAAAAGTCAGGAGATATATTTTGCTACAATACAAATATTTCAATAGAAACTACGTCTTTGGTAGGTATTTCTAGTGTGAAAGAGTTTAATGGAAGCCAAAATGCTGATCAAGTACTAGGAAAAGGGACCAAGAGTTGTTCCAGGGTGAACAATCTACCCACACTCTTTGAAGCACCATTTTCTCTTAGGTCAATATGTGTGGGTCACCCTGGCCTCTCCATTTTTGGAGGATGACACATTTCTTTTTCTACTCCAACACCTTTAAACTTCTCATCCCTTCTACCAGAAATTTTATTTCATTTCCCTTATTTTCACCATATATTGATCCCCTTATCTTTCAGGTCTAAGCCAAATCTCAAGAAGACTTTCTAGTCAACGTTACTCAACATGCATTAACTGAGGTCATATATTCTATTTGCCAAATGATACATTCCATGGAGAAGTTACTGAGGCATTCCATTCTTAACTTGCCCCAGTCACATCTGCTGGTTCAGCCTGCATCAGATTCTTTCTCATTCTTCTCTACCCAATGTGGCCATCGTGCAGGGTCTTGAGGCAAGAGTCAGCCTGAGACTCGTGTTTTGTTGCCCCATTCCAAAGAGCCAGCCAATTCTGTGAGCTCTATTTCCAAATACACTCATATCTAAATCTCTCTTTTCAACTTCATAGTTTCATCTGGTCCTGCTCTCATCTTTTGCTTCATCAACTTCAATCCTCTGTTTGGTTTCTACTTCTCTTTACCTTATGCAGTACGAATGATTCCTTATCTTTCCTGCTTAGAATGTCTAGGGGCTTTTAATTGTAATTAGGAAAAAAATACTAAAAGTTCTTCCTTCATTATTTCCAAATTAAGCACTTCCATTTCCCTTTTTCACACCCTTCCTTGTATTCTCTCTCTCTCTCTCTCTCTCTCTCTCTCTCTCTCTGTGTGTGTGTGTGTGTGTGTGTGTGTTTTCATCTACCCTTCCTCTCTAGCCATTCTGAGCCATAGAGTATTACTTCTTCTGCCTGCTGGAATGCTTTTTAAACGTTTGGCACAGCTCCCCCAAAGACAAAATCCTTGATTTATGAGTTTAAGAGTTAGCCCCCACACTCATCTCTATCACATCATCTTGTATCCAAGCTTCAGACCAATTTGCTTTGTGAAACTATTTTCATAATGCCTGCTGACCTTGAACATATCTCCAAAAAGCAGGTGTTGAAATAGATGACAAAACAGGGCCCTTACCAGATGTGGCCCTATTTTCCTGCCTCTAAAACTATAACGTATACATTTCTTTTCTTTACAAATTAACCAATCTTTTGCATTGTGTTATAGCAACACAAAGCAGACTAGGGCAGGGTCCTTGTCTCAGTTGTTTATACAATTTCTAAGGGCATGTTTCACTATCTAATTTCCCCTATTAGCTATACTTAAAAACAAAACAACTATTTGGCTGTTTCCTTTTCCTCACCCTATTTTGATTACTATGTAACACATTTTCATAAGTCGATGAAAAGTAAAGCAGTAAGAATGACTGATTCCATTTCTTCTATTTATGTAGTAAAAGGAATCTCAAGATATGCTGTTTATGAAAATTAACAATTTAAACAGGCATTAGCGGGCTTAATTTTTAAACTAGACACAAAAAATAGCTTTTTTATAAATGAGAATTATTTGAGTGACAAAATTAGCATGAATTAATATTTAGGCATTGTAATAGAGTATTTAGACATATGAGTTCCTTGAAAGCAGGAACTGTGACATTTTCAATTTTTGGCATGTTTCTTTTCTTAGCATGTTGTCTGTGAGTTCAAGAGGAGCCTCATCAAATGGTTACTTAATTGAATAAAATGAATATTTTGGAAGCATTTTAATGTTCATGTTCTGAAATTAATTTCTGAGCAAGTGAATAAATTCCTTTCATTTAGAATTAAAAGGAAGTCCAATGAATTTATTAATGCCAATAAATGGAAGACATTTTTTCCACTTCATTTGCAAACAAACATGGAGAACAGGAATAAGGTGAGATTTAGGTTTTGCTTCAAAAAAGAATTTCTGGTACATGCATTTTTGGACTGCTGGGGTATTTTTCAGTGTTTTGATTGTTAGTGTCTAATATTTAATAATTTTGATTCAATGATAACCCATATATTCAAGATGCCAATTTATTTCTTTGGTGCATTGAAGGAACACTTGTCATTTGGGATGATTTTCTTCCACTGCTTGTTACAACCCTAAATACTCCATTAAAATGATAACAGATAGCCAATGTTTTGAAGGAAAAGTCCTACTTTGGTACTTCTAATTGCATATTTTTAAGTCAAATGACTGTTATCTTTACTTTGCTCATACATATAACTATAACTAGCTAGCTAGGTAGATGGATGGATATGAATAAATACATGGGGGAGGGGTGGATATCTGTGCTGATGGAATGATATTTATAGAGGACTAGATTTTAGGAAACTATATGAGACTAAGTTTGGAGGACAAAGTCCTGGGACTTGACTTACAGACTGGGAAACCTGTGGATAGAAACAGAACAATGAATTCTCATTTCCTTTGTTCTGTGTTGATTTTACTGTTGTTTTTGTTCTTATTTGCATTATTATTATTTCTTTAGCAGTCAAGAGATTTCATATAGAAATCCACACTTCCAGTTTTTCCTGAAAATCAGGAGACAGTATAAAAAATTGTATGCAGTTCAAACACTAGTGATGCCATGATTTTAAACTGCAAATGGCAATAATTTAAGGGCTTCCATTTCTTCATCTTGATGTTTCTCTTCCCTATCAAATGGTATAAGGTACAAGAACTGAAATGCTTTCCCAGAATGCTCCCTGGCTTAATGGGGTATTACATGCCATCCTATTCCACCTGTCATTTCTGCCCCAATTTCTATGTTGTATCAGTTTTTTCTCCATATAGTTTTTTCACATCAGAGCTTATTTTCTCGAGTTCTATTCAGGTCCTGTGTTTCTCATCTTGGGGCTGAGAAAAGTATTGCTATCTTAGCCATTACTGTCCTTCTTTGCTATCCTCTGCCTGCCTTGCCCTGTTCTCTACACCAGTTACAGATGTAGGTGCACAAGTCACATTTCAATACTGCATCAGTCCTTGATCTCAGACCTTCAGTGACAACATGGAACCACTGTCCAACCTACCATATAGTTGGAACTCAGTCTTTTTCTTCTCATTTTGTGTTAGTTCACACACAAATAAGTAGCCAACAAGCTCACTTCCCTAGCATCAAAATAGGCATCATCTAGACTTTGCTTTACCCCCAGGATTACCTCCTCTTCTCCACCTGTATAAGCAGATGGTTCCAACCTTTCTGGACCACCTTGGTCCACAGTAACATGATGCAGTTCATCTTTCCTGGTACTTGTTTAAAAATTGCATCTCTTTTCTCTGATTATCATAAAATATAGTTTCTCCAAATATAGTCCCTGGATGTCTTATTTCAGAATCAGCTGTCTTACTCTTTAGCATTTATTTCCATGGCACTACCTATATCCTCTGAATTCCTTCCATTAGAATACAATAATGTTATTAATCTAAACCTCGAGATGTCTAGAAGTGCAAGGCAACATGACTTATTGCTGGATGGTTTAAGAGAGAGTGAAATAGAATCCAATTCATTTAAAATTAGTACATTGTGATGTTTCTTAGTTGTGTTTTTCAAACTGTCTGCCATAATTATTGGTGATGGCTTCTAAAACAGAATTTATCCTAATTATTGATGATCTCTCTGGTTGTAGCTTTTACTATTTCTAGACATCACCTAAAAGCTGTTTGTCCCATAATCCTTGTGACAGCAAATAGAAGGAAATAAAGAATTTTTTGCCTTTTAGGCAAAAGCAAGATGATTATCCAATAATTCCTTGAATGCAGGTGTGCTTTTTTTGGTATATTATTCTCCATCATGCTTATTCCTTTTTTGTAGTGAAACCACAATTAATAAATATTGAATTGGATTGGATAAATTGCATGAATATTTGAAGATGAGAAGTTAGAAATACTCTCAGCACTCAGAATGATGGTAATGGTAATAATTCAGTGGGCTGCATATTCACCCAGACTTCACAGGTTTCCCTTGGTGCTTTGTGTACCCTTGTAAGTAGATGCTGCAGCCCTAATTAGGCATTGCTCTTATTTCTTCTACTTTAACAATGGAGAGTTTTCAGCTGGAGGTCCAGAGGGAGGCACGGGAGGGGATGCCATGTGAGATGCAACTACTGTTTTTCAGGTTATTAAAAAAGAAGTTTTTTGGAACAACTTAAAACATCTCTTTCATTTTTTAAAGCAAGGTATCAGAGATGAGGGAGATGAATCTAAAATTTTGATTGATGACTCTTAGGGGGTGCCATAATGATAAAGTGATTTAATGATAAGAGAAGAATTTAAAAATAGGAAATTTTTAAATTTGAGATTCAGTGTGCCATTTGCGAGTTCTACAAGTCTGAGCAAGATCCAACATCTCTTCTAACATCAGTCCCTTAACTGGTGAGCTAGTCTATTAAATACCAGGTTGTTGTGGGATCAAATAAAGGAATGGACCAAATATTTTTAAAATGTACCATGGTGTTGCTAGTACAGCTTGTTCAAGGTGTAAATCAAGGTCTCTCACACACAGGCACAAAGCTATTATTTTGATTCATAATTTAAAGAGTGAAAAACAGATTTAATGAAATCTCATTCCCATAATCTCATGAAACAAGCTGTCTGTTTCCCAGGCAAGGAGTTCTGTGCCCAGGGAGGTGAAGTAGCATGCTACAGTCACATAACTAGTAAATAGCTTAGCCAAGATTTAGAGCCATGCCTGTCTGACTTCAAATGCACCATTCTTTCCACTGTACGTAACATTTTATCTTTTTTAAAAAATGTAAGTCAATCCATAAACTTTTTCTTAACAGCAAAAAACATTTGCTTGAAAACTAACACATCCCATTAATGTCCAATTAAGCTGTTGTCCCTTGGCACCTGCCTCAATTTCCTTTTATGAAATATTATAAGCATAATTGGAGTGTAGCTTAAATGAAGTGTCCAAATGGGATAAAAACAGGTCAAGTGAGAAATTAGATTTTATAGATAGCAAGAATTCAATGTCTAAATTATTCTTAATGGACATAAGTTTTTTAAAGGAAAATTCTTCAGGAAATGATTGGTTTATCAATTTCATCATCATTTCTGAGGTACCTATAGCACAGAGCAATTAAAGTAAAAATAAATGAGGTAAACTTCAACATAAGTAATAGTGAAGACTACCTCTCTTTATGAATTTGGGAATCACAAGAAAATCATAGGGCATATTTGATCCAAGTTAATTTTTTCTCTTCTTTGTTTTCTTTTAAAGACAATTTAAAAGATCTTTTGCTAGAAAGAAGCCAGAGAATTTTAAAGCACTGTGGCTTTTGAGGGAAGTGATTCTGAGAATACTTTATTTTTTATCTCTTTTATCCTAAAATAACTTCTTTTTGAGAGTTGAACCCTCACTTTAAATTTGGTTGCTGGGCACTTGAGCAGAAGAAATGATTTTCTTCAGTGAGTAATTTTTTTAAAAATAAAGGGTAGAAGTAGGATGGGATTAACGATAAGAATGGATATGATAGTGTGAAGTTGGGGATGTTGATTTTATGCTGTAAGGAAACTTTTTTTTAGTATAGATCAAGTCTACCAAGTAATGTAGCCATCATTCTCTGTGGAACATCATAAGGGGCTGTTAAATTCATGTACGGTCATGTAACCTGAAATTCCAACCCAGTTGTGACACTTCCTAATTTTGAAATTTTATTCAAACTATTTTAACTGTTTAAGTCTTTGCTTTCTCACTGGCAAATTAAGTGCAATAACTGTATCATAGTGTTGTCATGATGATTCAGCAAAATCACCAATATGTACCAATAAACATTGCAGATTTTGTTGTTACTATTATTGTTTGAGGGTTGTATAAACTTTCTCAACATATTTGTTAGACTCTCTTATAAACTTATACACTAATTTTTAAGGATTTCTACTACATAAGTGCTATCCTTTTACAATTTAATAGGTTAATAAGGTTGTGGAAAAGACGCTGCATTTCTTTTAAATGAAATATCAAATCAAGTTTACGAGGCATTAAATGTGTTCATAAAACCAAAAGATAATGAAAACCAAGCCTTCTAGTAAATAATCATGAGTTTAGAAATATTTTCAAAAGTACTCATCATAGGAGAACATATTGATCTGTGTGTATATTTCAAGCAACCATCTTACGCATGCTGTGCTGGTGGCTAACAGCTTTTTACCCAGGGGAAGGTGGCTTCTCCAATTGCGTTGAATGGTAATTCTATTTGTAGGCATTATTTCCTATAGAATGCACTACCTTCTGTGATTATTTTTTTAAAAAATACTTGTCCTCAAATTACGTAGTCTTCTTCCACGTGTATGTCAAATACAAAATCAGAACTATTAATATGATTTGAACACCTTGTGCAAAATTCCTTTCTCCCTATGTCTTGCTTTTAAATTTAAGAAAAAAGCACAATTTTTACACCAGTAGAAAATCCAGAACAAAAAGCCTTACCTTCCTTCAACCAAGAAACTTTATTTTTATCATTTTCAAAATGCTCAGCTGTTCTTACTTTTATCTTTTCCAGCTCATTTTCTGACATCTAAATGGAAACAGAATTGTGGTATAAAAAAATCATTAAGAACCCAAATTTATAACATTCAGGTTTTATATTTAGAGACTACTGCTATACTGTGAGTAAATTTTATCTCTAAAGTGTTTCAGTTTACTGTCTTATGTTAAGTTTTATACTTTATCCATTTGTGTAATTTTTTGAACATTGACATTGAGGAGTAAACTTTATGTGGCACAGTATTCCATTATTCAGCAACAAGGGTTTCTGTAAAATTTTTACAGTATCTGAACATGAAAGAATAACAGATTAATAATAGCCATGGATTTGTGGTAAAAAACAAGCTAACATTCAGGTGCTGTTTTAGTGTTTCTCATTCCGTATAGGAAAGCATGCTGCAAAATAATATACAAATATACAAATAGCAGTAATACACAAAAAGGACCCCTGCAGGAATTTAGTGGGTGAAGAACTTCAGGACCTATTCCAGTCCAGCCGAACTCCCTGAGGGTATGGAGAACACAGATACCTTCGGTGCAGTGCACTTGACTTTCCAGGCTTGCTCACGCTGAACGTTCCAGCAGCATCAGCACCTGGCGTGCTTACCTGTGCATTCCAGAGGGAGGACACCCAAGGAGTGGGACTGGTGAGCAGTGTGCTGCAGCCTCTCTTGTCTCTCCATGTCCAGCATTCCTCTACCCTGCCAGAAGTGAGCAAAGACGCAAACACACTCCCTCCCTGGCTGGTGCTAGATTTGTATTGCTGCCAGAAGCATCCAACTTGCGGCTGAGAGGTTTTTTTTTTCTTTTTTTTCCCCCTTAAGGTAATATAAAGCCTGTGGTTCAAAGCAATGAAAACCTCCTTCAGGCTAGTACTTACTTAAAATGACACACTACAAAAGTGGTAAAAATAACGAATTCGTTTTATAAATGGACAAAGTTTCTTCCGTCCCTTTCTTTCACACCCACCATTCATTACTTAGCTTTAATATTAAACTATACACATATTGTTGAGGGAGATCCTTAAAGCCACATCCTCTGAAAGTTCATCCTGAAACTTATGCTTTGAGAAGCATTTTTTTCCTAACATAAGAAACAAGGAAACTTTTCAATTTATTTTAATCATTTGCAGATATTCAAAAAACAGTTTGGAATAATATCCCAAGGAGGGCTTGTCAGTGCATACTTAGAAAAGGATGATATTGTGTTTCATGGAAGATCAAAAACAAAAAGCATAACACTTGGCTATGCATGATAGTTTACACCATTCCTAAATATTGTCATTTTTTATTACAAAAAAATGACATTTATTTTTGTCTCCAAATGATTTGCCTTTTCCCAGTGTTTTTGCCCAGACAATGTTATCTGATTGCCGTGTATCCATTTTCTCTCCTTTCCTAACTTCATTTCCTCTTACACTTAGCTCCCAGTATCATCATCTTTAAAACCCACTTTAATCTCCAATATTCATGCAAAAAGAACTGTCACTTCTTCCCATTATCAATAAGATAAACTCCAAATTGCTTAGACAGCAAGGGAAGATTACAATGCCTAGATTTCCAGATATAATTTTACACATAAAGTTCCATAAAGTTGAGATTCCAGCGAGGTTCCTAACCTTTTACTGTAACCTAATTGTGTGGCTATAGGTTCTAATATTAACATACCTAGAAATATTTCCTCAAAATTCCATCTCACCCCTTCTTTCAAGACCCTTTGATCTCTCTCACCTGGAAGTGACTTTTCCCTTCCCTCTTCTCTACAGGGACTGTTAGTGTGATTGTGATGAGTCTCAGTTTTAGTCTTTTTGTCAACCTGTCCAATCTTCCTTTTAAGACTATGCCCTCAGGGCTCAACTTCTAGCTCAGTATTCTGTGCAGGTTGCTTAGTGTTTGACCCGATTGCCATTAATTAACAATTTGTAGATAAAAGCAGTGTACAAAAAGTGATAATATTTTCTCTTGTTCTAAAGTCATGAAATGTAGGTGATTACCAATTTTAAAAATTTGTTTCTCTTCTGTACTTACAGTGTTTAATGTGGCCTCCACATACATTTGGAAACATAATCTACTTCACTTAATGGTTTAATTGTTGTCATTTGGAGAAGTAAGTTATTTAAGTTTTGCTTATTAGTGATGCCAGAAAGACATTCTACAAATATTTTCAGTGCTTTACAGCAATAAGCAGAAACAGCATAGGCGCTGAAAGAGGACTCAAGTGAAAGAGAAACAAATATCTAGGGAGAATAAATGAACCATGGACATTGCTGAACACAATATCCTTCCAGTTTATTTTTAATTTGATTTTAATATTAGGTTGTTGGGCCGGGGATTTAGCTCAGTGGCTTAAGTGCCTGCCTGGCAAGTGTGAGGTTGTGAGTTCGATCCCCAGTACCAAAACAAAATGAAACAAAAAAACAAAGGTTGTTATGTTATTAATATTATTTCTCAATAAAAATAATACTCATGTGTTTGTTTCAGTTTCTAAGTGGGTTTGAATCTATGAGACATGTAATCTCATCTCTAAGACGGAGAAACCATTCCAACTCATGAGCATGTGATGCTTCCAGATCCATAACAAAGCCTCTATAAGATACTAGGATCATTTTAACTCACATTTAACCAAACTATTTTCCATTTTTTGTCTCTACAGCACCCCATTCTCCAAATTATTGTCTATATCTTTCCACCTTAGAGTTTATGGGTTACTTTCAATATACTTAATTATTCTTTACCAATATGAATTTCCCACTTATTATACTTTTATAATTACTAGAATATAATTATCTGAGACTTAATATTAAGTACATTCAGACTGTAAAATTCTTATGCAAGATTTTATCTAAGAAAAATTTTTCATGAATGAAATTATGAGTCATTTGGAAATAAAGTTTCATTTTTGCTGACGTCTTTTAAAGATATGGTCAGTCCTAAAGCTTGAATTTTTTCTGTTATTTTGCTTAGTTCTTTTTTCTGCTTGATTTCTTGCTGTTCTTTGACTTTGCTTTTGCCCTTTAAACTACCTTTTGTTTTTGAGAGTAGATGATGTTACTTGAATTTCTTATGTGGACCTTTGATTCAGAAAAACACTACTTTTCAAAGTTAGACAACCTATTTTGAATTCTGTTGCTGCCTGTGAATATTTACAGTCATTTTATTGTGAAATCTATAGATGTTAATAACCATAGAATTCATTTTTTCCCTCTGTCTTTAGTAAATTTAAAGATGGAGTACTTTTTCCTGAATCTGTATCACTAGTGTCCTTGTTGGACACTGTGTTATTGGTGCAGTCTTCCATACTATACTGATACCACCCTTTAAAGTGGTGTCTGAGGACCACAGAATTCACCATCAGGGTAACAGGGCCTGATTTTGATTGGAGTTTTAGTTTCTTGAGCTGGGCAGGGCTTTGGTATAAATTAGGTGAGCTGATGGCTGTGGGTGAAGAGGAACCCAAGTATGATGAAGCCCAGGCAACATAAACTAGGAAATAATAGATCAAAATGGAGTCTGTAAATGACAGGCCAACCTCAGAAGTCAGAGCCCTCTCTCTGATCAAAGGCCAAGGAGAGCAAATACATTTTTTTTAAAAAAAATTCTCTGTCCAAATAACATTTATTGTGCTCATTTAAAATAATTGGCTTCAGAATTCATACTCAAGTCTCAAGTTTTCTTGTTAAAGTCAGTGTTCTTTTACTTTTTAAAATTATTATTTTTGTTTATTAGTACATGTGTATAGTACATGATGTTTACATTTTTTGTGGGAATTGATATATGTACACCACACATCTTAAGCCCTGGTATCATCCCTTTTCCCATCCCTCCCTCCCTACTCCATCCATTCCTTCATCCTTTTCCTTTTTTTTCTTTATAAGAACAAAGATGGTGTGAATGTACCCTTTATGATTCTGGGTTTTTAAAATTTTTATTCATACCTAAGTGTTGCTACTTCCTGATCAAAATCTGATCCAGAAATAGAAACTATAAGGCCAAACTATCCAGTAGTAGACAATCTTTGCCAAGAGAAAATTCTGCAAGATGATGATCATATTTCATGTTCTTGTTTCTGTTAGAAAAAGATTTAATTCATGAAGATAGAACCTTTTAAACAAATAAGCACATACTAGCATGTTAGTCTTTTCAATTGTCTTAAAAATAATATCACTTCACATTGTTTGTAATAGAATGAAATTGCATGTATAAGACTATCAAGTTGAACAATGTGTAGCTGTCAGCAACTCACATTAAGATTTAAGGAATACAATTTGTAGATAAGAGATCTTGGTAGTATTTGTGCATTTGGACCAAAATATAAATCAAAAGGTAGAGAAATCTTGCTGACAACACGCTTTGATTTGCTTTTGGCAACATTGTATAAATGTATCTGGTTCAGAACTATGACATAAAAAACAAAGCTAAAAAATTGAAGAGCTTAAAAAGGAGCTAGGGCAGCCCAGAGCCACCTAAACTATGTGTCACAATCCAAAAACCTGCGCAGCGATCTGCATCCAGCTATGCAGCCTCAGCACCTCTCTCAGGGCCCAGTAGGGCCCCGCCCAGCATCCTCCACCACCAGAGGACCTTCAGGAAGGCTCCTCCAGGCCTTGTCGGGTCCCACCCAGTGACCCTGAGCGGTCCAGTGTCCTACGCTCCTTGTCATAAGCCAAAAGCCTGTGCAGTGATCTCCATCCAGTTGCGCAGCCTTGGCATGTCTCTTGGAGCCTGTAGTGCACTGCCCAGCATTCTCCATCCCCAGAGGACCTTCAGGAAGGTCCCTCCAGGCCTATTTGGGCTCTGCCCGCAACCCTGAGTGGCCCAGAGCCCGCTGTGCTCCATGTTGTGAGCTGAAAGCCCGTGCAGCAATCTCCACAAGCTATGCAGCCTTGGTATGTCACTTGGAACCTGGTAGGGCACCGCCTGACATCCCCTATCACTGGAGGACCTTGAGGAAGTTCCCTCCAGGCCTAGATGAGCCCCTCCCAGTGACCCTGAGAGGACCAATGTGTAGCAGTCGGCAACTGTCAAAAGCTCCATATTGTGCTCCATATTGTGAGCCAAAAGCCCAAGCAGTGATCTCCACCCAGATGC
>PVJX010010886.1:0-55426 GCA_004027295.1 Dolichotis patagonum | reverse complement strand
TTGACTGGGGTCACAGAACGGGAACCGCGTTCTTTCGCTGTGTCAGTGCTTTTCCGAGCGCCGTCTGGAGGCCCAGCTCGGCTTTATAGTGAAGGTGATAACTTTTTAAGAGTTAGCTTCTCAAGGCACTGTCTTGAGTATTTAAGATGCACGATCTTATCTAATGACAAACACTCGTCCAAATTTAGATAATCTCATTTTGTATGTGATGAAAACCTTCGAGGACTTAAGGTCACTTTGTGTATAGTACAAATTTCTACTATCTTGCTGCAGTGCCTCTGACCAGGCAGTATTTAAGGCCCCTTGCATTCTTTTGGAATAACCTAACCGAGGATTTGCTTTAAGATTTGTTGAAAGAAACAACTACCCCGACCAGCTGTCCCTGAATCTGAGCATTAACCCTTAGGGTTAATGGACCTAGAGGTTTGACCCCTGAACCTAGATCCTAGTGCAAAAAGCAAGATTAAAAAAAAAAAAAAAAGTGTTCTTGGTCGTCCTTTCAGTTTATTCATAGTACTCAAAAGTGTTCCAGGTCGAGGATAAATAAGTTGGTGGTTCAGTCATTTCTGGATTTAATGGAGGCAAGGCAAGATAGAAGAAAATGCTTTAGGAACCCCATCAGCTGTTCTTCTAAGAAACAATTTTTCATACTGTCTCTACTTTTATAAACAAAAAGGTGTGTGGACGAGATTTAGGGAAAATGTTGTTGCACATTTTTGTGATATTTGTGTATTTATTCTGAGGATATGATTGCGTAGTGGAGGGACAGCCTTAGAAAAGAGGCATTGGTTCTTCCCCATGGGCAATTTTTAATGAATGGGGAACAGCAAAAAGGGATTTCCAGGCAAACATGGCAGATAGAGTATAAGTGACTGGAGTTCTCGGGTCCATTGAAATTGAACACTTATGTCAAAAGAACAAACTATTTTGTATATTTGGTGTTGAAATTTTCTCTTTAAGAGTAAGTCTGATATGAGGACTTACTTTTAGCTACATGAAGAAGATTCATTGTGAAAGTGTGACATAAGAACTTTTTTCTTTAAGTCTGTTTATCAGAACCTTATTCTTTATTCATTTTTTGTGTAGGTTACAAAAACAATTACTTAAATACCTTCTTTTTCTAGGTGCTGCTGGGAATACATAATAACATCTCACTGAAGCTAAGCCCTGGCCTTTATCTACATTATTATTTACACATCCTATAGGTAAGACAGGACAGCAAATATGTTGAAAGATTTTATGACTCTCTAGCTGTCAGTGCAAACAAAATGGAGTATTTAGCATCTTGTTGAAGTAATTATACTTCAGAGCTTCGTCCATGATAGTTACTCGGTCCATGATACTTATTCGGTAAATTATTTCTAAATGCAGAGGACAAGTTTGGCCACAAGTGAAAACCTGGCTTTATGGAGTTTTCAGTTTGTCACAGTTTTCATGAGAAATGCATTGTGAAAGCTGACTTTTTGTTTGCATTAAGACAAGCATGGCATTCACATTATAGAACATAATCTACTTTGTTCTTCACTGACCTTGGAGTAATTTTGAAGCCTCATTTCATTAGAGAATCGTTAATAAAATGTAATCTGGCTAGAAGATGAAGGAGTCAAGATTATGCATTTAAAGAATTGTTAGATGAGAGGACCAGGGTATTAGACATTTGTATGAAATAGGATTCATAAGAACTTGTTCATGTATTTGGAGCGTTGATATGTTGGGGCACAGAGAGTGCTTTTACACATGTTCAGAAAGAGAATAATTGGAGAGAAAGTAGTGATGTTAATTAAATAGTAAGTTTAAGAGGAGGGAAAAAGCTGCTCATGGTAAAGTAGGATGTTGAAACCAAAATGTGGCCAATAAAAGGTTGTGACACAATTTAAAGAGCCTTAAGAGATTTGCATGAGGCAGCAGGAATTGATATTGAAGAAAATGCTCAATGATCATAGATTAACATACTCAAAATGTCTTGATGGTTAGTAAAATTAACTCATTGATTCTAATTGTAAACTTCATTATTACATAATAATAATACAAATTATTGGAGGCCTTGAAAAATATTTTGAATTTAGGATTACAAAGTTATAACAAGATAACCCCTTAGCAACCTGAAATAAGATGAAAATAAAACCCAGTGAAGAGGGAACTAGTATTTAGTAGCCACTTCTGTGATACTGTTTTATTTTTTTAGAGTATAAAGTCATCATACTCTGACTGGGGGGATGGAATATATACCACAATAGTGGACAGTCTTAGAAAATTCTGGAGGTTATAACCTATTTGTTCTTTCTCAAGTTCTTGAAATACAGTGAAACTAGAGAAAGTACTCATGAAATGTTATTTAAGGAGAATTTTGAGCCTCTGTTTTCAAAGTTCACATATGCTTTTCTCTTCATGGTTACCATTAAAGTTATAAACTAATAGCTTTTCTCTTCATGGTTACCATTAAAGTTATAAGCTACAAGAGTTCTGGTACCAGTTACTGTTTTTCCCTCATTTAATAATTACTGAACAGCTGTATCTCGAACACTCTTCTAGATTGTGAGAATATGGTAGTTTTCTTTTTACCTTCTAGTAGAAAGGACAGTAAAAACTTTCTACATTTCTAATATCTAATAGTATTAAATCCTTTGAAGAAAAAGATAGTGATGGCAAGCCATTTTATATTGGTGTAGGAGGAATAAGTAAGAGGAAAAAGTAGGAAAGAATTAGGAAATGAGGTTAAATACTTGACTGAAGGGTAGATCTTGATCTTGTAAGATTTACTTTATGAGATAGAAATCTATTGGGAGATTTTGAGCACAGTGATATTAGATTTTATTTAGATTTATTTAGATTAGAAGTAGACAGAAGGAAAAAAGAACAGACTAAGGAGTCTTTGGCAATTATTTAGGCTTAAGATGATGGTGGTTTAAAGTTGACAGAAATGAAGGTAATGAGGTTGTTGGATTTCAGAGATATTGTAGAGCTTTTAGCAATTAGATCTATAAAGTATTAAAAGAGGGAAGAACTAAGAATTTTTGGTTCTTCCCTGCCACTTGCCCTCCTTTTATGTTGATCGAGTGGCTATTTTATTTAATAGGATGTCCATACAGTTAATACAGTTCTTTTATGAATAGCCTGAAGGAAGAAATTATCACTAACAGATGGGGAAAACTGTAAGGGAGGCAGATAGGTATGGAATATCAGGAATTTTTCTACATGTCAAGTTAGAAATTTAAATAGTAATGTCAGACAAACAGTTAAATTTGTGGGTAAGAAAAACAGTGGGAAACAGAAAAGAAAACCACATATATTTGTTTCCTGACATGACTATGGTAACACTTGGAAAGTGAATCACTTGATGGACAGAATGTTTTACATTCTAATATTAACTCTATTTTCAACTTTTAAGGTACATTTGCTTTTTTGTTTAATCAGCAGAATCATTTTTAATCAGTCTTTCTCTAGAGTTACGTGTGTAGAACATCCTGGAGTCTACCATGAATGGACAGTTGGACCTAAGTGGGAAGCTAATTATCAAAGCTCAACTTGGGGAGGATATTAGGCGAATTCCTATTCATAATGAAGATATTACTTATGATGAATTAGTGTTAATGATGCAGCGAGTTTTCAGAGGAAAACTTCTGAGCAATGATGAAGTTACAATAAAGTATAAAGATGAAGGTAAGAATGCTTGTAAAGCAGTTTTTAAAAGTCATAAGAACTTATATCTGTTCATTTGCCTGATTTTTCTTAGACTATCTCCATACCTCCTTTATGGTATTTTTTTTTTCTTCCGTTTCAGGGCTTGAACTCATGACTGCGTGCTTGCCAGTCAGGTGCTTGTGCCACTGAGCTAAATTCCCAGCCTCTTTTAATTTTTAAAACCAAGTTTCCATTAGTATTTCCCATAATGAAATGGATGTTGTTATGTATTGAATGAAAAAGGATTTTTTTGGTCAACTAAATAATGTTTGCAATAACTGATTTAAACAAATGTCTTTTTTGTAGAAATTTTCATAGTATATAATGTGCTGGTGTACATTGTCAGCTTAAACAGTGCAGTGTTCCCAGACTCATTTGCCACAAAACTATTTTTATGGAGGTGAATTTTATATATAACAGTTTCATCTAGCATCCAATGGGATGACAATAGATTATATTAATTTTTAATTCTTGACTCAGCTTTCTTTGTTAATGTCTCTATTAAAATTTGCTTTTTAGGTGATTATTAGTATCTTTTCTTAACTGCTGAACTTACATGCTGAATTGTTTCATCTTTGGCACTGCTATTTACACTATTCTTTTGTATAGTATTGTGATGAGATGCCACTGAACTGTACACTTTATAAAGGTCTAATTTTGTACTATGTGAATTTTATTCCAGTAAAAAGTGAATATAATCTATTGTCATCCCATTGGATGCTAGATGAAACTGTTATATATAAAATTGACCTCCATAAAAATAGTTTTGTGACTAGAACTAAGTAAAATGCAAAACCAAATGTCTACTATATAGTGGCCATATGTCATGGATAGGGCTAAAGCATTCCCTACAATGGCCCTTCAGGTATATTTTATCCCCCTTTTGTTTATTATTATCCTAACAAAATAAGAAAAATGGATGGCTTGCTGACTTGCACATTTAAGTAAAATCTTATAGAATAAAAGCAATTAATCTCCGATAATTGAGTGAAATTTTAACTTCATTCCTGCTTGAAATTTCAGATAGTCTGAGTAAGTCAGCGAAAACTAAGATTAGTTTCTTAACCTTTGATTCCTATTTATGAGTTCATTTAACTGCAAAAGAACTACCACTTACACCATCTCATGGTAGGTCCCCCAGGTGCTGGGATCTTTGCCTTTATTGGTATACATAAATTTTACAATAATTCTTAGTCCTCAAAACAGTTCCAGGAAAGAGATTTTGTTATACTTGTCCTAGAGGGAAAAATGGAACTCAGCAACTTTAGTAATTTCCTCAGGATTGAAAACAACCCAGTAACTACAGCAAGGTTCCAAACTAGGAATATCTGGTCTCAACAATTATTTATATCCTTTTTTTCTCTATCCTATGCTGTCTTCCTATCCTTTCCACGCAGGGCAATGTAGAGGACAGTGGCTTGGATAACAATGTCAGTCTGAAACGTCGGCAATTCTGATATAGGTTAAATGTAAGAATTAAGATAGAACTTCTTAGCTGGGGGCATGGTAGTGCATGCCTATAATTCCAGTACTTGGAAGGCTGAGGCAGGAGGATTGTTGTGAGTTTGAGGCTAGCCTGGACTGCATATTGATAACCTATGTCAAAAAGACTAAAAGAAAAAAAAAATCCAAAAATAACAAAAAACAATTTAAAACAAAAATAATTTAAAAATTGGAAAGGGAGTGTAAATCAGTTGGTGATCAACTACGGTTGCTCACCATCCAGCTATAGATAAGATTCTTTTTTCTTTTTGAGATACATGATTTAAGAGCACACAAAACTAATGTTTTGAGGTCACTCAGCTTCAAGAATACAAAGGAGAATAATTTTTTCCTCTTTTCTAAAATAATCTTATCTACTTACAATATGTCAGGTTTCACTTCTGTAACTTCTAAAAGTATGCCTTAATTTGATCAATTATTTGTTCCTTCTTGATTTTATCTCAAAGCTTTAATAGTTCTCTTATAACCTCAGATGGTTTGCTCTGATCTCAAACATTGCATATCTTTAATTAGTCTTATGACAATCTTCTCTCAATTCCCATATTTTCATTTTGGGTAAGGATCAAAAATCTTTTAGGGTCAAAGGGTCAAAAATCCATATAATCTTTGTTTATATGGATCAGATAATACATACTGTATTTTTGCGGCTCTCATAAACCCTTTATTATCACCATTTTTTAAACAACTTAAAAATGTAAAAAGTTGTTCTTAGTTCATAGGCCTATAGAAACATGGAGAGGGCAATTTGGTACCATTTGTAGATCCTCACTGATGGGTATCCTCATTGTTGAAATTTATCCTCTATGTCTAGTTATCATTATATTTCTGTTTCATGATGTTTTGAAATTTTTGTGGTATCTCACACCTATTATCTCAGTACTTAGGAGGCTGAGACAGTATGATAGCAAATTCAAGGTCAGTCTTGACTGTATGCCAAGACCTTGTTTCAAAACACCAAGCAACAACAAAAAAGTTTTGAATTATTCATATTTGTGTAGTACACTTTATTGGGCATAGAGAGGAGGGATAGCTCAAGTAAAGTTTCTGTTGACCGAGATGATACTCTTTTTCTGTTGTGGAATTCAGTGAAGGAAAAAGAGTTTTTATAAAACTCTGTTTTTATAAAAGTGTTTATGAATTGAAAAGAGAGTTGAACATTAAGTATGTGTGTTGAAGGAAGCAAATCTGATTGTAGGAAGCCAAAAAAAATTTTGAAATGCTTATGTATGGATTTTAAATCTGCCTAATTAGTTAAAATCAGAACAGCAGACCATCCTTACAGCAGCTTCTTAGCCTTGCTAGGACAAAACGCAACCGAACTGTATGAAAATATACTGCAAAGACCGCTAACTGCCTCCTTATTTGTGACTGCTTTTTAGTTCTTGCTCTGTAGAGATTTTTCTTCTAAACCCTTTGAAAACTTAGAACACAAAATTGGAATGCTAGATACAGTATTCTCTATCCTTCAGATTTGGAGGATTTCAGAGTTCTCTGCAAGGTGGCAATTTTTGTCTTAGCATCAAAATGGTCAGTGATGAAAGGCTCTCTATTCATCCTCAAACTACTTTGCAAAAAAAAAAAATAGAGAAAACCTTTATGGAATTCTTGAGTTGTTCATATGACTTTCCTTGTGTTTGTTGTTTTTAGAATTAAAATTTGAACCTTGAGAATTCTTATTACTTTCATTTTTGATAGTTTTTGAAATGGAAGGATTTCAGTCTAAAGCAATTTTAATATTGCTACTGTATATCTCTTCCTAGTGACACGTAGACATATACATAATATCTTAACATTAGCAAAATTGATTAGTATTTTTCTGAACAAAAAAATCTTTGTTTTGTTTACATTTCTAATGGTAGATTCTAATTATACTCTGCAGTTATACATTTTTTATTTTAATTTTACACATGCTCTCATTTTCTACTGTTAAAAATCAACACTTTTTTTTCTACTTTCCAGATGGAGATCTTATAACAATTTTTGATAGTTCTGACCTTTCCTTTGCAATTCAATGTAGTAGAATACTGAAACTGACATTATTTGGTGAGTAGAAAACTTTTAAATAAATTTACTATTTTGTTGGATTTTTATTAAAAACTTTAAAGGTTTTTCCTTTTAAAGACTCAGAATTAAATGATAACATTCAAAAAATACTGGAGATTTTACATTGATAGAGTGGTTTTAAGTTGCTTGAAGCTTTCTTATGTGATTGAAGTTTAATCCAGTAAGGACCATTAAGATTGTTTTTTGAAATTAGATATAATTTAAGTATCTCTAATAGAACACTGTAGTATAATGTAGCCAAATCAGAATTTTTGAGTTAGATTATTATGTTTCTAGAAGATAACTAGAAAGTCCACATTTTTCCATTTTATATTTGCTTTATTACCTAAACAATTTATGCCACTTGTACATCAGATTATAATTCCAGGGCTAAAATTATGAGTTCTCTAAGAGTTTATAATTATTTTTTATTAAATGGTATATTTTGTTTTGAAAACATTAATTTTAATCTCGATTAAATATTAATTTAAATCTTATTTCTTATGAATCTTAATAGATTTGCAAAAGAGAGAGGCTGGGATTTGGCTCAACCGTAGACTGTTTGCCTACTACCATATACAAAACCCTGGGTTCAATCTTTAGTATCATAAGAAGAAAAAAAAAATTTGCAAGAGTTAAAGTGGTGCCCACTTTTTCCAGAATGTTTTGTTTAGCATTTATTTTTTAAAAATTTTGTTATATTAAACATTAGTGTTTTAAAAAGTAAGGTCAAAATCTGTTGACTTAATTTTATCTATTTTATCTCCATCTAGGAAAGATTACTGTCAGACTTCAAAATGTTAAAAAATACAAACTGATTTAAAAAAATCTTTTTAAAAAAGTATCATTTCACAGTAATGAATCTAAAATTCCACTATTGGGCAGGTATAAGGTAGTTTAGATCATCTGAAACCCTAATCCTAGAAACACTGAGGACATGTTAGATAAACTGTTATGAATACATTTTTTTGTTACACAGCTATACTTGCTCAGGAAAGTTGAGGGCCCAGAAAATAGAACTAAAAACCAAGACCTGAATACTAAAAGCCAATACTTGCTGTGTTATTGGTAGTCATGCTGAAGGATTTAGCTTCCATAATACAAGAAATTGTCATTTGGTTTCTATGTGGTATAGGTCCTGGACGCTAGACTCAGTAGGCTATACTTTCTTTTTCTTTTTCTTTTTTGTTTTTAAATTTTAAAGAGAATAAAACAAAGGACAGAATAAAGCAAGTCAGAACAGAACAACATAAGCAACACAGCACTTTACAACAAGACAACCGGACATTAACAGTAGCTATCATAATATCTCTTTCTCTGGTATAGTTGAGCATAGTTTCAAATACAATAATATCAAACATAACAAAATAGTATAAAACCATTCAAAAGAATGAAAGAATTATAGGGCATTCTGAACCGAATAACAGAATGATCAGTGGTTACTATAAAATCTCATTTTTCGTAAAAAAATTTGTTTATACTATCACATATATTAAAATCCCAATAAGACACAACATGATATAACTGATGGTAATAGCAGAGTAGAAGCATGCTAGGACTTCGAACAAGACGATATTCAATCAGCAATGCCTGCCATAATGTTTTCTTCAAAACAGCTGTTCATACCATCACACATAATAAAGTTAAACAAAACAGAGTAAAACCATTCCAACTGATGAATGAAAACATGGAAAGCTACGTAATGGGGAATCATGATTAACATAAAATCTTATATACTCTTACCAACTCTCATACTAGGGAGACTATATGGTATTTACACATGTGAGTTTGGTTTATTTCGCTTATGAGTATGAGTTGTGTCCATTTATTTATAAATATCTCAATGTGATCATTCTTTATAGCTGAGTAGTACTCTATTGTAGAAAAATACCATGATTTTTTTCATCCATTCCTCAGTTGATGGGCACTTAAGTTGTTTCCAGGATCTGGCTGGTACAAATTGTGCTGCTATAAACATGGGTGCACGTATATCACTGTGGTATGATGTTTTCAGTTCTTCTGGGAATGTAGTAGGCTATACTTTCAAAGGAATATTTAAAAAAAAATAAATCTCTTCCTTGGCATGTGAACAGTCAAAGAAATTTAACTACTATGTGGTGGGCTGTTAGGGCTTTGGCAAGTCTTTCCTACGGGCCCATTACTAAAGTTCTAGGCTGCACTTAAATTTAAACTATATGGTTTGGATCTTGTAGGCTCAAAATTATAATGAAAGAAAATAGAACATATGTCCTAGAGATCACTTTTTTTCTTCCTCATTAGAAGAGACCATAAGTTAAACAAAACCCTCAATTCCAGTATTTTCAGAGATAAAATAATGCGTTTAAAAATTGTAAGTCAAAGAAGAAACCATAAAGGAAATTAAAGATAGATCATGACTTATATGTAACAGATTTGGGAAAATACTTTAGTTATTCTTGGCATATTTATAGACTTAAACATTTATCATGTTAAACTGGACTAGAAATTTATAATTTATGTATTAAGTTCAAAATGTTACAAAAAGGACAAAATAAGGCTGGATACCATAGCACAAACAAAATAATGACCAGATGAACTAGAAGTTAGGGAGTTAGTGTAGTCAACAATTTTTAATGTTGTACAATTGGCAGGCCTTGGTAGAGATTAGTAAAAAAAAAAAAAAAGGCACAAATAAGCAATTTTGGGAATAAAAAACAGCACAACTATATAGTTCAAAGTATTTATGTTACGAATATTATGAATAAATTTAAAAAGCAGATGATATGTACAAACTTATTATAGAAAATGTTTTAAGAAGGTGGGGAAGTTGATTTCTCCAATGAATGTTACAGAGATTGAACCAATTACACTAGCAAAAATTTAAGGAACAGTTGATTCCAAATTGTACAGACTGTTCTGGAGAATGTTCAAAGACAGAATATAAACTAGTTCATTTTGTGGTGTTAATATAATCTTAGTATAACAAAATACAACTTTTCCTTTGAAAACCCAGGGAAAATGCAGTGTCACTTACGAACTTAGATACAAAATATTAAACAGTATTAACACATCAGATTCAGCAGTTAATGTTAGAATGTCATTACAAGACTGATTGTCCAAGGAGTATAAGGCTTTAAATAGGAAAATCTAATACTACTTTCTATATAACAAGTTAAAGGAGAAAACTAAACCATCTTCTCTGTATATAAAGGGAAAAGGTTCATAAATGAATCATATTTAACATCATGGCAACCAGGAATAAAAGAAAATTCTTTAACCTCATATAAGGAATCTGTCCCATAGAACATATGTACCCTCATCTGAAAGGATTATAAAAGTTAACTAGAATACTAATTATAATTACATACATCAGAAAGGATAATTTGAATAACAAGATTGTTCTAGACACAGTATAAAGCCTTAAAATATTTAAACATTGTTTAAAATCACATCCTGTCATCTAGGAATATAAGGGCAAGGTTCTTAAAAGTTGTGGTAAGATGTTCATCCATGTGCTCAGACAGAGACCAGTAAGAACATATCTGTAATTCAACAAAGTTGGACTTAGTAACTTGTCACAGTAACAGAGAATGAATACCAGGAAGAATAATGGGATATCTGAGAGTATGTTAGAAGTTTTTGTAGGTATTATGTAATTTAGGGTAAAGTTGAAGAAGTGGGGCTTTGCTGTTGATCAGGAAGTGGGAACAAGTCTGTAATTACATTACTCAATTTTATTTAGAAAGCGAGAGGAATGAATCTTAGTTTTATAGAAGGTGATAAAAATGAATTGAGGCTATAGCTGCAGTTGGTAAAATAGTAATCACTCAGATTAGTTTGGGTGAGTGTTCAGTCATTTTTTGTAGTTTGGTCTGTATTCTTGTTTCTGTCTGAGTTTCAACGTGATTGTAGAGTAACCTTGCTCTGTCATGGTTATATGATGGTATTGTCTGATGTTGATATTCCCTGAAAATGTATATGTTCAACAGGAGAACACCACATCCTTTCTATGAGTATCAGGCTGGCTTCTAGAAACACTAAAGTATATCTCACAGTACCAGACTAGTTCCTGACTATAGGAGCTGTTTTTTGTCCTCTGTGGGTATTGGAAAAAGCAGTAAAATCCAGTGAAAGCCAAAGGTTAATTGATGTAGGTAGAAATACTATTGAAGAACTTCCACACAACAGGGAGTATGTAAATTAATGGTGGATTGTTATCTAAAAACTTGTATTGGTATAATATTTGTGACATATATAACATAGAATCTCCCTAAACCTTTTTATCATTATGTGTTTTCTACCTATGTGCTTCTGAAGTTTTTGTATGTGTATATGTGGAGCAATGAATATATAGCAATTGATAAAGCATTTTAACCTATAAACTGCTATATTGGGGTTTGTGTTTAGAGCCTGTGTTAGTTTTTCCTTTTTGTTTTTAATCTAAAGTAATGATAGTCTTCATTGACAAATGAAGGATATCACTTTGTTTTAGTCAACTAAAAGTCATTTTGACAAAATGGGTGATTAAATTAGGTAATGTGGCCTTGATTTAAAAAAGCAAAATAGTCAATTATTATTAAGTAGTTTTTGATTTTGTGGCTTATATACTGCAAAGCAATTACTTTGAGGGACAGTGTTGACAGAGATTTGTAAGTTCTGCATATATATTTTTAATAGATTATATTTTAGATCAGCTATTTTAGCAAACTTTTTTAAATCAAAAGTAGGCAAGGATAGCAAGTCTGTTAGTCATGTTTTATCTTAACATGAGGTAGAGAATAAAATGTTTTTGTATTATTTCAAGAATTTTAAATACTGTAAAACATAATTTGTAAGTTATACAATTTCTGTTAAAAGGGATATCAATTAAATTTAATTTCCATTAAAATAGAGCTTTCAGTATGTCTTTTTATACTTGTTTTCTTCTAATCTTTTTACTAGTAAATTCATAAACTTTAGTTCTGACATCAAGAAAGACTGATGAATTTCTTTTTTACAAACAAGTAAATTATTAGGAATAATTCTTTCCTTTAACAAATTATTTAAGTATCAGTAGTTATCTTGTTTAATTTTGATTTTGTTTCCCTTTTTAAATGTATTTTCTCTTACTGTATATTATTCTGTTAATATACTTACTCAAGACTATGTCCAAGTTTAACCACAGTACTGATTTTATTTCAGTTAATGGCCAACCAAGACCCCTTGAATCAAGTCAAGTGAAATATCTCCGTCGAGAACTGGTAGAACTTCGAAATAAAGTGAATCGTTTACTGGATAGCTTGGAACCACCTGGAGAACCAGGACCTTCCACCAGTATTCCTGAAAATGGTAAATTGAATCCATTTTAGTCTGAATTACTGTTTTTATCACTTAGCAGGTTTTTAAAAATATTCTTATTTGGTAGGAGTGGGATTGGTAACACCCTCAGTGTCACTCCTCATCCTTGCCTTGAACTCTATTGTTCCCAAACTTGTCTGTTCATCAACATTCCTGTGTGTTATACCAATTCCTGGATCACATCAGCTTAATTGGTATGTGGTAGTCTATGGATCCTTAACAAATTGTCTTAGACTTATGGGTTTATGTCGCAGGTCAGTTTTCAAACTCCTTTAACTCATGAACCCTTTTTAATATAATAGACAATTAATGAATTTTAGGTATTTAAAATTATTCCATGAGTGTTATGTAAAGTGTGAAATAATTGCAAATAAAAATGGTATATTATAGTTTATTTGGGGGGTTTCTAGGGATTAAACCCAGGGCCTTCATATGCTAAAGTACGCTTGAGTAACCTGAGTTACATCTCTAGCCCACTGTAGTTTACTTTAAACATGATTTTTAATAATTATAATATATAAAGAAAAACTGCTATTTTTCTCATTTTACAGATATGTGCATTTATATTAATGTAAGATGTTGACAAATTTGGGACTGACATAGTTTCGGAACTCAATTTATTTTAAAATATAGACTGAAATTTAACTTTGTATTATGTTTGAGTCTAGACTGAAAAACACGGCCTTCCTCAACTTTTAAAGAGTCTTTTATATTGCACTTAAAAGTGAAAGTTTAAGGGGTTAGGAGTATAGCTCAGTGGCACAGCACCTGCTTGGCAAATGCAAAGTCCTGAGTTTGATTCCTGGTACTAAAAAAAGGAAAAAAAAGTGGATCTTTTGAAATGAATTTTTATAATTTTCAGGTATTTAAAACTATCTAGATTGTGAGATAATTTGTTTACAGTCTGGATGAATGCATATAAGCAGTAAAATAAATCATTTTTGTGGAAAACTGGCATGTGTAATTTCTTGAAACATTTAAGTTATAAGGTACTATTTTGTATTTGGCCCTTAAATAATTTGGAAGTTTTTGGTTTTTTGTTGCCTTAAGGATTGACTCCAAGATCTTTGGCATGCTACACAATGTTCTGCCATTGAGTTATTAACTCTATCCCTTTGGTTTTCTTTCTTTAATTTAGTTGAAGTTTAAAATTACGTTTTCCACAATTTCTTTCGTCTTCTCTTTTAGCCGTGTGAAATTATGTTAATGGTAAATGCTCAGTAAGTACTGGATTGTTGCTTAGTAATTTATGATTCTACTTCTATTACAGAATATATTAGATACTAAAATACTATGATGAGATCTCCTTAACCACCTTTATGGGAAAAGCTTTTATGTTTCAGGTCTAAGCAGGTTATTCACTCTGAATTGTACCTTTCTGAACAAAACATTCTTTTATATCAGAATCTAATGAAAAATTTAGAACATTTTCCCAGAAGAATCCATATGCTAATGTAGTTCTTAGATGTAATTTCAGAGTGTACAGTCATCAATTGAATATTGTGGAATATAGATCAAAATTAATCTCCTTTTTAAAGAAGAGAACATAAACCTAAAACATCCCTACATCAGACTCTGAAAGTAATCCAAAAAACAAAACTGTCAGCCAACACAACAGGACTACTTAGCACCTGTGGCTTACTCTCACTGACAAGCATATGACCACCTGTGGTTGTCAGTGCTGTATCTCTGCAGTAGTTTTTAGACACTTGTTTTCTGTGACACTTGATGTATGAACTACTTTAGCACTAGACTGACCTCTTGGTTTAGCTGTGTAGCTATAGAACAAGTAGTTGGTTAGTGAACATGCAGGGTTCCCCAGTAGATTTAGTTTGTGATAAGTGTAAAGAGGCACAAGTAGTAGTAATGGTGTGTGGGGAGAGTATGTGTATGATTGATGTGATATACCTTGAGTCTTGGGATTACAGGAATGAAATTGATAAGGAAGATAGATAATTAGTAGACATATTTTAAAGAAGTACCTATAAGCACTCCTGCACCCAGATTTAAGAAATTTTAAGAGTAGAATGAGAGCTGCCTGCCAGTATGTGCTAGGGCTGCTTCTTCTGCTTAGTACTTATACTTTTTTTTACAAGATTATTTTTGTAATGACCACAGGGATGATCTGATACTCACTTACTTGCTTAGTAGCAAAAAAATTGATAAAAATTATCTATTGAGTACTTTTTTTTTTTTTTTTTTTTTTGAGACAGGATCTTACTATATAGTGCAGGCTGGCCTTGAATTTGCTTGTATAACCCAGGTTGGCCTCTTAACTCACATCAATCCTCCTGTCTCAATCTGCTGAGTACTGGGATTACAGGTGATCACCACCATGACTGGTTGCTGTTTCGATTTGATGTCTTTTTTTTTTTTTAAATATCTTATTCTTGGTTCCCATTTGTAATATGTAGGTTATTCATGAGTTCCCTTTCTCTTACAAGGTGTGAAATGCATGTCTTTTGAATACTTTGTTATCCTTAGGAAAAAGGCATTGTATAAATTTAGCCTTACAATATTTAAAATTATACCTTTCTGTTTACTTTAAAAATTTTTGTTATGGATAACTTTAAAATGTTTAAAAATAGACTTACTACTATAATGAATCCCAAGGATCCATATCACTTTCAACAATTATCAACTTTGTCAATATTATATCATCTAATTCCATATACTTCCATCTCTCCTACATAATTTTTGAAACATATCCAAAACACATTATTTCATCTATATTTTAATAAGTAATTTAGTAAATGATATGTAACAATAACAAAAGTATTATATGTACGATTTATAAAATATTAAACATGAATTTTGTTTGGCTTGATGTCCATGTATTTTAATAATGGACCAATAGAAAACAGAAATAAAACATAAAAGTTGAAATAATTTAGTTATACTTTTTACCTTTTTAAAAAAGAAAACCTTTGTTATTACAACTGTTACTTCTTTAGTGCCCAATATGCATCTAATACTAACTTACAAGTCACAGGACTGCAACAAAAAGTAAAATTTTTTTTGCTTGCTATGGGGCTTCTATATTTACACACATGATGTAATAATATGTTTAAGCACAAATTTATCACAGTGAAAGACACATTGTCAGTAATTCCCCTCATAATCTTCTCCCTTGCTTCAAACACATTTATTTTATTGTTCTTGCCACTATCTGAAGCAGTTCTCGAGGTCCTTTTCATGTGTTTTTTTTTTTCCATGTTTTTGTTGCTCTATTGTGGCTGCCCAGATGTCCTGAATTGATTCCAAAACATTTACCTTTCATAATCAGTTTAACTTTGGGGAAGAGCTGGAAGTTGTACAGTGCCAGATGTGGTAAAGAAGATAGATGAGGACACACGGTATTATTTTTAAAGCCTCCCTTTTCATTAGAGGGTATATTGTAGTAGACTTTACCATATTTTTCATCACACCTTGTAATGATACCCATGAAAGAAAACTTCCAGAACTGCTTCAGAAAGTGGTAAGAACAATTGAAGAAGTGAGTTTGAAGGAAGGAGGTTTACTATGAAGGGGATTAATGACAGTGTCTTTTATTGTAATAGATTTTTTTAAATTTACGCATTCTGTGACTATTTTGATTCCCCTATGTGTTATATACATATATTATATATATTATATGCATATTCTTGAGGTGTAGAAAAGTTATTTGCATATTTTTTACTCTTTCCCCCAATTTTAAAAGTAAAAATATAAACAAGTACAGAAAACAGAGTAAAATGATGTGTAATGCTGTATTCAGAGATGATTACTCTTTAACTTTCTAAAAATATTTATTCACATATATTTACCTCTTGTATTTTTAACACCTTGTTGAGTAAGATGAAGTGGAAACAAGTTTTTATTTCTTTATTACTGTAGATGCGGTGGATGGAAGGGAAGAAAAACCTACTGCTTCTGATTCTTCTGGTAAACAGTCTACTCAGGTTATGGCAGCAAGTATGTCAGCTTTTGATCCTTTGAAAAACCAGGATGAAATCAATAAAAATGTTATGTCAGCATTTGGCTTAACAGATGATCAGGTTTCAGGTAAGTTTCTACTTCCTGCTCATCCTTCATCCATCAGTCAGTCTGTCTTTCCTTCTTTCTTTCTGAATAACTCATATAGTCTATGTAAAAATATTAAAAGTTCAATAAATTTTTACATATTCATTCATCTATGTTGAATACTGATAAGATAAAAAAAATCAGATGACTTCACCCCAGAGAACTTTCTTTTGGTCTCTCTCAGTCACTAGCACCATTTTCCTTAAAAAGGAAATGCTATTTGGTTCAAATGAATTTTATTGAAAGTAATATTCCAGAAGTCTTTTTAAATCTGAACTATTTTGTAATCTTTTTACACATTTCTTGCAGGATTTAAATTACGTGTGATAGCTCTTACTATCTCTTCTAATCTTAAGTTGAGAAATTTAAAATTAAACATGAATTTCTGGCTAAATTGCTTCTGTGTAGAGTGCTTGTATATAAATAAGTTTTTAACCTTAAAGTAACACCTATTCTATAGTTTATTCTTTTTACTCCTGCCATTTTTTCTTTAACATTTTTTCTGCTTTTCTTTTTTGGTGATTCTAATTATTCAGAGCTTGATATTTTCTTGTGTATCTCTGAGTTTATTTTTCTTTAGGACTTTTTTCTCTCTGTTCTTCATTTGAATGATTTCTGTTGAATTCTGTTCAAGGTTACTGTTTTTTCTGCCTTTTCCAGGGTATTACTGAACTTGTGATTTTTTTTTTTAAACATTTAATTTTAAGTTTGCAACTATATAGTTGCCATATAATTTTCTGTTTTTTTCTTGAGACTTATTTTTACATTCAGTAAGATTATGCTTTCTTTTAATTTTTTAACATATCCTTAATTCTTTAAAAATGCAGTGATACCTCAGTTCACAAATACTTGTTTTCAAACAATTCAGTTCTCAAACAAACGGGTTCAACTAGATTTTGACTCCGTTAGCAAGCTCTGCATCAGGTGACAAACATGACCACAGATGTCTTCACCATACAAACACAAATGTAGCCATCTTACCCAAAGTTGTAAAACAATTTCAGTTCATAAACTGAGGTACCACTATATTAATAATTCCTGCTTTGTTATGTTTATAACATTCAGTATCTGGGTCTAGTTAGAGTCACTTCCCTTTCCTGAAAAATGAGTCAGATTTTCCTGATACTTTGCATGTCTGATAGTTTTTGATTGAAAACTGGACATTATAGTTACTATATTGTAGTGATTTGAGATTCTTGGTAGTCTTTTTAAGGAGCTTTGATGTTACCCTAGCAGAGAGCTAATCTATGAATTTAAACAACTTCATTTCTCCTCATGCAGTACAACAGCTGTTATCCCTGATCAGTCCTTTTACCTTTAGGTACTTTTTTTTCCTGAGCCTTCTTGGAGTATCCCTGCACCTAAGCTCAGTGGAGGACTGGGGCAGATTTCATACTTATGTTAGGTTTTATACCTTCAGGAATAACCTTACTCCATAGGTTTTCCTTAAATTTCCAGTAACTGGTCCAACTGTGATGTTCACACTGGCTTTTTGCTATCGGCATTATCAGGGTTAGGACTTGGCAATTCTTACCAATTGTAATTTTGTTTGTGTACACTCTTCTGATTTTTGCAACATTATCTATTTCCAAGTCAGTTCATAGTTTTCTTCTATTTTGTTCAGGTTTTCAGTTTTTACCTATGAGAAGGTTAATTACCCAGTACCTTTCTTTGCCATTACCAGTAGTAGCATGAAGTTCTGAATACAAGAAACTAAGATTTCTATATGACACCTGTTCACGGCAAAAAAAAAAAAAAAAAAAAAAAGACATCAGACTAATGATATATCTGAGAAGAAAAAAACTAAAGAGAACATTTCAACTACTTGTTTAATATTTTAGGAAGTACTATACAGAGGAGTGAATAGTTAGGAGGTCAGGCCTTGGGCAATTTGGAAACACCGTGTCTTATTAAGGAAAAAAGGTTGAGGATATAGCTCATGATAGATCACTTGACATGTGAAAAGCCTTGGGCTTAATCTCAGTTTCCATACATACACTCAAAATGGCCAACTTGAAATTTTATGCCAGAATAATGTATGATTCACATTATTTGAAGACTTTTCTTGTAGCTCTGTGTGTTATGTATCATAGTAGGAAACACTATACAGATAGAGAGCCAAGGTACTTCTGTAGTTCTTTAGGTGTGATACAGTAAAAAAAACCTTGGTCATCATAATGAGTGTGGAAATGGGAAAGAGGAGTAAAGTATTACAAAGATAGATAAAAAGTATTAGTAAGTTATTACAATTAAGGAAAGAGAAGTCAAAGTAATTGTGTGTGTATGTGTTTATCTGCATATATTGTAGATAACTGAAGTGGTGATAGAAGCAGTTATCCATTTATTCTGATAATCATCAATTTTTCCTATGTTATTGCTACTATAATCTAGTTGAGGTTATCATTAGTACTGGACTATTAGCTGCAAACCGTACTGCTAAGACAGTTGTAAATTCTGGAGATGCACCAATGTGAAAGATAGTTTGCCCTCAGGAAATCAATTTGCTAATAGGAGTATATAGATAGGACTTTCTAATAGTAATTGCTTTTATAAGCTTTCTTAGCATTTTCTATAAGCTATCATTAATAAAATAGCATGAAATGGGGCTTTATATCTTATATAAAGATGAGGGAGCTGAGACAAGGAGAGATGAACATGTCCAGAGTTACATGTCTAGTCTTGGAAGCACTGGAATTCAAACCTAAATAACTTGGGTCCAAGACCCATGCTTTTTGTTTTTGACCACTCTTCTGTGTTGCCAAGACAAAAAGAACTTAAGAATTTAGGCATATTCTAAGTTATTTTCAGGATATCTTATTGAGTGTCACAGTATTGGCTCTATAGTAATTTCTATTTATCTGTATTTATCTATTTGTTATCTATATTTGTTATCTATACTCTGTTTATTTGTTATCTATATTTGTTATTTTGGAAGAACATGAGGGGGGGTGCTGTGTGTCTTAGTTAGAGTGGTGGGCCTTTGAAACAGACAAAAAGAATTGAGAATCAGGAGCATGACCAAAATTGCTCACAGTATAGAAGAGATAGGAGGTGTTCAGAAATGCAAGGTAGAAATCTAGGTCATAAACAAATTAAATTATTTAGAAATTGAGTAGTACAGTAAAATATTATCTAGTAAGAAGACTTACTAGAAGTATAAAATTGTAACTGGGCTTTAAAGAATTTCATATTTAAATATGTGAATGTTATATTGAAATGTATAAACCACAGTGTAAAGAAACCTAAGCCAAAAAGTTATGAGATGCATACTGAGGTAGGGAGCACATCAGTTTAGCTGAAAAAGGGTCATGTGATAAGAGGAATTCTAAGAAATATTTGGAACTTTAAATACCACACCAGGAGACTGAACCTAATTTGTAGGCACTGGAGACCTATTAAAGAATAAAATGATACTTTTAGTTGATCTACAAAATAGCATGGAGCAGGTGATATTGGTAGAGTGGACATGAGTTATGATTTTTAAAATGGGAGTGCACAGGAATATCACATTCCATATGCTATAGGAAAGAATTTCCGACTGTAAGTTTATATTAAGAGATAGAACAAAAGAAAAAATAGAGTATATTAATGTAAAAGATTGTATTTGTGGTAATACTTTTTCTTACACCAGTGTACTTTTATTTTTAGTCTTTTAATTGAACTTATTAATTGCGCTAGCTGAAGAAAAGACTTTGGGTAGGTACTAAACACACTTTTCATGCTATCCAGGGCCACCCAGTGCTCCAGCAGAAGATCGTTCCGGAACTCCTGACAGCATTGCTTCCTCCTCTTCAGCTCACCCACCAGGAGTTCAGGCACAACAGCCTCCATATACAGGAGCTCAGGCACAAGCAGGTCAGATTGAAGGTAAAATAGAGTTTAGAGTACATGTGTAAGGTATGTGGGCTGGGGATTTAGCTCAGCAGCATAAGCGCCTGTTTTACAAGCAAAAGGTTGTGAGTTCAATCCCTGGTACAGAAAAAAAAAAAGATATATGGGCCGAAATGTTTCTTGAGGCATTAGACATAACTATACATAATGATAAACTACTAACATGCTGCCATGGTGTGAAAAAAACTGAAAAATTTGTATTTACTGATATGGTATGACAATAAACAGTATAGTATGGCAGATATGCCTGCAGTTATTGAAAAGAAAGAACCAGAGCAATATTAATGCTAATACAGAATGTAAAAAGAGATGGAAGAATTCATACCAGTTACCAGTGAGTGGTGGCCCTCAAGGGGGAGAGTGAAATTGCAAAGGGCCACTGCACACTTTGTTTTGCTCTAATACTTAGGGGAGGGGCTGTTTTATTAACCTTCCTCTGCCCCCTGTATCTGCCCACAGAAACTATGTGTTATTTTTGTAATTTAAAAAGAATTTTTAGAATAAAATTAAAGCTAACTTTAGTTAACTAGTGTAGTTTTTAGAGAAAGCCTCTTTTTGCATAGTTAGAACTGTGACTTTAGTGGAAATAGCAATGTATTTTAAATCAAATTTGTCTAAATAATGAATCTTCTTTGGGTGAGTAATTTAGTCTCTCTTAGTGTTAATATTCTCATGAATTGTGAAAATTGGGCTAAACCAGTAGTTTTAAAAGAATATTTTTAAGTTTGAAAAAATACAACTTGAAAGGTCAGTGTTTGAAATCTGTAAAAGGGGCCATTGCTGTGGTTTAAGGAGCTGGAGGAACCTCAAGCCCAGGACAGCAGTTACTGTACTAAAGCACCTCATGGGAACCTTTGGAACTGTGCAAAGGATGGCAAAGTGTTTATTACACTAAATTCTACCTGATATTACAGTGTTTTTTCTGTGAATTTCCATGCATGTTAGGACCTGAAAAAGCACATATTCTACTTTAAAACATTAAACACCAGGTGGTGCTCTAAGTAAAGTGCTAGTATGATGTATTTTCAGCACTCAAAGCTGGTTACTCAGCACTGGAAACAAGTGATTGTTATCATTCACATTAAAAAAAGAATTTTTGCTTCAAAAAAACTGAGCACTTTTGAACTAAAAACCTATAAACTCATAGTGATGCATTCAGAGTTGGTCATTGAATGAATTCTTAGAAACTAGCAAGTGTCATTTTGCTGATGAATAAATAGTTTGGGAGAATTTCTTATTGCTTAAGCTTTTGTTAGCTAACTTCCTACTTTTACTGTGCACCAAAAGACAAAGTACCAGTAAAATTAGAACTGAAGGTGGGGTGAATGGGAGGCAAAGGCAGAGTTTGGGTATGTTGAGAGTTTACAGGTGTACCAGGTAGAATAAACCATCTGTTAAAAAATAAAACCCTATTTTAAACCATGTAAACTGTTACAGAATGATAGTTATAAGAAGGCTAATAGTATATAATACTATACTGTTCAACTTATAGGGGACTAAAATTTAAGGGTCTGTTAGCAGTATCTATTTAAAGTTTTCTATTAGCATTAAAAATTTTTTTTATTAGTGCTTAACATTTTTAAAAGGTAAAATTAATAATTTTCATTAGCCCAATATGACTACTGTATCAACTTTAGTCACAAAATAGTTTTTTGTTTTGGGTATTAGACGTATGGAATGTGACAATTTAAAACATATCAAACAACATGCAATATGTCACAGTTCCAAGTGGCCACATTTCAGGTGCTTAGTAGCTACATGTGACTAGTGGCTGTTGTGTTGGATGGCACAGGTCTAGATAAATATTGCATTGAAGGCTACCTTATTTTTATTTATTTCTATAGGTTACCCTAGTATGTGTGTTTTTTGTTTGGTTTGGTTTGGTTTGGTTTGGTTTTGTACCAGGGATAGAACGTAGGACCTTTGTCCTGAGCTCCATCCCCCACCCTAGTTTTTATTTTTTATTTTGAGACAGGGTCTCACAAAGTTGATCAGGCTGGGTTCGAACTAGCAGTCTTCTTGCTTCAGCATTACAAAGGGCTAAAATTACAGGCATACATTACCACATCAGGCTTAATCTGTACTTTTTTTTTTGATCTATACTTTTTGATGTATGTCTTGAATCATGACTAAGATGGCTGTGCCCAAATTAGGTGACACATTCATGAGTGGTCACTGTCATGTGCAGTCTGTTTATGGGTATGTCATATTGTATATGATTATAATGAGTAAATTTAGATAAAACCAGTGCCTCTTATTAGGAAATTATGTGTAGTATAAGGGGTAATAGGAAGAACACAAAAAAGAAAAATCATCAAACCAGAATGGATTACTGAAACTAAAAAGATGAAAAAGGATATAATTAAAATCTATGGAGTTATAGACCAGTGTAACAAAAACTTGAGTGATGTCTTATGTAAATTTTGAAACATACACAAGATAATGCAAAATAATAATGCTAATACAAAACAATCGATCTTTTATGTATCTATTATGTGGCTTTAATACTGAGCAGTATTTTGACATTTGTGGTATGTCTTTTTAGTCATTTTTTTCCTATAATAGCTGTCATTTCCCATATGCGAAGTCAAAACTGTGTGTTACGTATTACTCCCAGGAAACATTTATTATCCCTTTCTTATGCATTAGATAGACAATGTCCCACAAAGCCTCATGTAGTTTTGGGTAGTGGTTTTACCATAGGAATGCTATGTTCATCCTTGGATTCATTCACTAGTGAGTTAAGCTGAGTATAATGTTGTAATAAAGTGGGACCTGATCAGAATAGGTAGATCACTGAAAGTATGACCCAGAAGGCTGCATCTCCCTTCCTGGCTCCTCACCTCTTTCTCTGATTTCTGGCCCCCCTGATATGAGCAGTTTTCTTCTATCCAACTCCTTTTACTGTGCCCTTCCTACCATGGGGCCAGTGAATTGAAAAGGTGGTCTGAAATAAACGTCATTTAAATTGCAGGTGTCAGGTATTATGTAGTTACTAAGATTTCTGCATTTTTAGGGAGGCATGAATATAGGAGTACTGAAATGGGTTGTTTTGGCTCATGGTCTATCCTAAGGTTGACTGGGACTGCAGTCATCTGAGGCTCACCCAAAGCTGGAGGTTGCTGTTCCTTACCACTATATGCACCTCCCTGTAGAGTTGCTTGGCAGAATAAGTGATTGAGAGAGAATGGTAGAAGGTGACTGTCTTTTATGACTTATTTTCATAAATGCCACTCTCATTTCTACAGTATTCTCTTGGTATACAGGTCATCCCTATCAATGTGGGAGTACACAAGGCAGTGACTGCTCATGTGTTTATTCCTTATTAATCAGTCATTTTTGTATTATGAAGTATATTAGTTTTCCATTTCTGGGACAAAATACCAGACACCCACAATTTAAAGGACAGGAGGTTTGGGCTCAAGGTTTAAGAGAATTTTAAGCATTGTCAGCTGACTACAGAGCAAACACATTTTGGTGGGGTATGTTGGAGGAAAGCTGCATCCTCATGGCATCTAGAAAACAAGGAAGTGCCAAATAAAAGGCCTTTTAAAGCGCCCCTCCCCCCACCACCACTGATCTACTGCTTTTAACTGGACTGTATCTCTTAATACTCTGTAGATTGCTCCACTAATGAGATATGGCAGTTATGCTTAATTGTCAACTTGATTGGCTCAGAAGTTGATAAAGGGATTACCAAAGCATACCATTTGGGTGTGTTCCAGTGGTTCATGGAAGCATGACTTCAGGGTCTGTATCTGGTCCCAGACTTCTTACTATGGTGCTGTTCCCCTGCTATGCTTCCCTGCCACCATAAAGCAAGCAGCTTTGCTCCTCCGCATCCTTTTCTCATGTTTCTTCCTTGGAGCCAGCCTTCCTCTGAAATTGTTATCCAATTAAATCTCTCCTCATTTAACTTTTATTTGTCAAGTGCTTTGTTTCTGCAACAAAAATATGCCTAATATAAAAAATGGTTTGGGGTTGGTGGTGTAAATATATCACACTATGTGGTTCAGAATTCTTTTGAATCAATTGTAGTAGAGTTTGAACAGGTTTGATCCGAATGGGGATCCGAGAACCGTTAGGTTGTAGTAAACAGGGGCTAATGAGTAATTCTGTTCAGAGTTCAAATGACAAGAATCCTTACTGGAATGTAGACAATAAAGGCCAGGCTCACAAGGTTTGTTGGGAATGAAGACTTTATTGAGTAGTGGACTAGAAGCTAGACATGGTATATTCTGGGGGAAAAAAAATCTCTATATCATGTCCATATCCTGAGACTATGAGACACTAAATTTAAGGCTTAACTAAATGATCTGGCCAAGTAAATTTTAAGGCAACCCATCAGAGTATGGCATGGGTACTGCTGGCTACTTTTAGCCAAATTTATTGTGACAATTGAGAGGAAAATATTGGGAGCAGAAATATTTGAAAACTTGAATTTTAGCCCCCAAGAGGCCATGTAAAAAGTTGAGACCAAAAGGAATGTGATTCCTGAATTGCCATTAGAAAGAAACCAAGTCCGTTAAACAAGGACAAGAAGAAAGATGCTTAAGGAGCATCTTAGGAATTGGTAAGAATTTACCTGCTGTGTGCTCAAGGGTATAGAAATGTAAACCTTTTGTTTGAGAAAAGAAGTGGGCCCTGTGCTCCAGAAGCGCTGTTTAGTGAGGTGGTTCTTCTAGATTCATTTCAACATGCTCAGCCATCCAGGTTCTCTGCCAGAGGCTGCTGTAGTCATGGTCCAAGGGAGTCTGGCTACTGTTCAAGGTAGTGAGAGACCTTGGCATCGTCCACATGATGCTTGTTGTTCAGGGATACAGGATGCAAGAGTTGGGGAGGCTTCTACCCAGTTTGCAAAGGAGGACCTGGGAAACCAGGCAAGGAGCTCCTGAGTGGGAAATGCTTAATACTGTGGCTGGGAAGTGAAAGGTGTATTATAGACCCCAGGAGGTTGAAGAGGCCAAAAATGCAGATGATCTACTGAGGAAAGCCACAGACAGTGAGGATCCTTACACCCTCTGGAGCTCACATCTTATCACCCTGTGCTCCAGATGCTGGACATTGAGTTAACAGGATTTAATATTCACCATAATGAGTTTTGGTCCTGTTTTTGTCTGATTTTTTTCTATCTTTCTATTCCTCCCTTTTGGAATGGGAACGTATATCCTGTGTTGTTATTTCTTGGGATTATGTCACTTGTTATTTATTTTTATAGCGGTTCACAGCTAAGTGTTTGAGAGGAGACTAACTTGGACTTTTGAGCAGTATTGGAACTATTGATTCTTTGGGGAAAGGACTACTATTTTTGTTTATATGCAGGTTAGTTGTATCGTGTTAGGCAGAATTATAAATTTGAATTATTTAGAGATTAAGTGTGGTTTAAGGAATTGTTTGTCATATTGCCAAGGAGTGAAATGTGACTTGATTAGCTTAGAAACCACCTAGGGGATTAGTAAAATATATCATCTGGCTGGGTCATGGAGGCATGACCTTGTGGTCTGTATCTGGTCCCTGGTACTTTTCCTCTCTATTTCCACACCACCATAAAACAGGCAACTTTGCTCTATGTCCTGTCTCGATGTTCCTGACTTGGAGCTACCCTGGTAGGACTGAAACCTGTGAAACTGTGAGCCAGTTAAAACTGTTCTTTAAATTGTGTTATGTCAAATACTTTATCCCAGCATTGAGTAGGTGGTGTAATACATGAGATTACTGCCTTCATGATTCATTTGCCTTCCAAAAGCTCTACGTCTAAACACATGGGACCTTTGAGGAATATTTTGTGTTTTATTTATTTATTTATTTATTTATTTATTTATTTATTGGTACCAGAAATCAAACTCAGGACCTCACACTTGCCAGGCAGGCACTTGTGCAACTGAGCTATAACCTGGCCCTTGAGGAACATTTTAGATCAAAGTTACAACAGGTAGTTAAACTTTTTAATTTCTGTGAATATAGTGAATGCCAACCCTTTGCCATATGGTATACATATGCAAAATTCATTGGTGGTTATTATGGAAGCTGGCACTATCACTTTATGTAACAAAGTACATTCCCAGAAATTTCACCACTACCCTTGTTTTTCCTGTTCTTTTATTCTTAAGTAATTTTTATTATTTTTAACTCAGCTGTGTCATATAGATTCCTTTTGATTCTATGTGACATAAAACATAGCTTATGGTTTTGTAATTTAAGACATTGCTTACTATATGTCTACCTTGCCTTCTCTGTCGTTCTTTCAAGTATGTAAAGATGTTGCTTCTTGATTTTTTTTGTTCTATATTGTTTTGTTTCTGTTTTCGTTTTCACAATTAAGTGCAGACTTCTTAATTAAATTCAGAATACTATGACAGAATCTCATTTGGTCTTGCATGAAATAGTTTCAAAATAAGAAATACTTTGTGTTAGATAGTAATAAACCTCTGAAATTTTTAACCCTAAGAGCGATATTTTTTCAACATGAATTTCTAGCACTTTAGAAAACCATATCTAGAAAAACAGTTCAAAGCCTTTAATAGTTTTGCCTTGTACCTTTAAGAACAATTATGGTTTGTGAATGAGTTCTTTAGAATGTTTGATGAAAACAATATACTACATGGAGTCTTAGTCTCATCCATTCTGATGATGTCTAAGTTAATATTTATATTTAATGGATAATATGTGTTAGTCACTTTTTGTTACTTGGACAGAAGCACCTAACATACGTAAAGAATAGTTTATTTTGGCTCATAGTTTCAGGTGGTTCATTGCGTGGTTAGCTGAATCCAAGGCAGTAATTACATGGTAGAAGGGCCTGGTGAAAGTAAGTTGCTCAACCCATGCAGCCAGGAAGCCAAAAGATGGAAAAACCGGAGCAGAGGATACATCTTCCAAGGCACACCTTTAGACCCACTTCTTCCAAACTGTGCCTTACCTTATAACAATGCATTCAACTATGAACTTACCAGTGGACTGATTCACTTCAAGTATATAGTGCCCACATGAGACTTTTGGAGGCATTTGGAGTTAAACTATAATAATATGCAAACATTGGTAAAATTAAAGCTTTGAAATTATGTCTGTTTTCCAATGATACAGCTTTTAGCTGTTGATGGTTCTGTTCATAGTTATTGACTTCAGGTAAGTTGCTTTAGCATTGTATATCTGAAACAATCTTTAGTAATAAGATTGAGCCTTTTTTTGTGTCTCATGTATTTATTGCTTATTATTTGCACATTCTTCTATTGTAGAATTGTTCTGATTTTTAAGAATTCCTATTTCTCCTACTCAGTTACATTTTTGTACCTATTTACCTTATTTTAGATTCTGATTGGTTCTATTCTAAAACTAAGTTATGAAATATAATCTATTATTAAGGTAATGTCTAAATATGATTAACCTCTTCTTTTTTATGTTGTCTTTAATACCATTAAGAAAACATTGAAGAAAACTTTTTATTATTGTTTTGAAGAAGATTAGTGGTTTAAAAATAGTTGAGAAGCTGTTATTTTTATTACTTAAAAAACATACAACTTCCTGGTATGAAATAAAATGGCTTTAAGTATATACAGATCTCATTTAGTGCTGCCCACTTGACAACACTCAAAGACATCCTTAGGATTGAACAGATACTGTAGCACATACAGTTGACTCTGCCTTAATCTTAAGTCTGTGAGTGCTTGTTGCCTGTGGCACTTAAATCTGAGTGACACTAGTAAAGCATTTATTTTTATTTTTCTATAACTTATCTTATTTTCTGGCCATAAGTACCTTATTTGCCTAGTCTTTTGATTAACAGCAAGTAGTTTGAATTTTATACAGAATAAGCTAACATGATTATTTTAAAGATTTAAATACTAGGTAGGTATAGATTAAATCCATTGAAGAAACTGAAGAAATAGGGATAATGAAGACATAAATCAGTAAATCTTTTCTTGCTTGAAACATTGTAAGTGTCTTAACAAGTTTCTCCAGAGGAACTATGATCTGCTAACCCAAACAGAACTCTGTCCAGCAGCACATCCCCAGTGGTTAAGAGGCCTGTCATTGTTAGAAAGTACAATGAAGAACTATGTAGGGTTTATCAATTCTGCAGTTGGCTAGGATATTCAGATATTGGATTATCATTGAAAATCAAACTGTTGGGAAATACCAAAGGTATTTTTGAGGTTCAGAACAAATGATGTTATTTAGTTGTTATTATAGTAACCATTCATATGTTAGCAATCCTTAGAGGATAAATTTAGTACTTTGGGAAAGACTGAGGAGTTACTGTTCCTTTTCTGAGATTTTTGTTTACTGATTTTCAACTCTTGATTTTTACTGAATATAGCAGTACTTTTTTGATGGCATTTGGGTTTGAAAATATTTGCTTTTCTAGAGTTGATGAGTAGGAGTCACTACATTAGATCATGTAATGTTTGCTGCCAATTAAAAATTCTCTGCAGTCTTAAATTACTTATTCTTATCCTTCATAGATATTTAAAGGGAAACAAACACATTGTATGTTGCTATTCAATGTGTTTATGTATTTGAATGGATGGAGTGAGAATGTAAGTGTGCTTTTAAAATATTTTTCTCTGCCAACTAGATGTGCCTTTTTCTTTGTATTTTCTCTTTTAGGTCAAATGTACCAACAGTACCAGCAACAAGCTGGCTATGGTGCACAGCAGCCTCAGGCTCCACCTCAGCAACCTCAGCAGTATGGTATTCAATATTCAGGTGAGCAGGTGTTGAAAAGGAGGTAGCTTATGGTGTTTGTTCTGTTTCTGTACTTTCTAAATTTTAAGCTCTTCCCCTTAAGTACCTGACTATGATACATTGCCCTAAATATTTATCACGAGAGACATTTGTTTTATTTAAAATTTATGTGTAAATGTTTTATTGGAAATACTACCATTTCTATTTTCTTCTGGGCAAATAAGACGTATAGTAGATGATTATGTAACAGCTTATAGTGTAAGAAAAGCTTTTAATACAAATCTGTCTTTCTAATGTGATCAACTTATCTCTAGATGGCTTAGAACTGCAAAAACAAGATCCACCCCATTTATATGTAACACATAATTCCAGTGTACTTTAATACTTGCAGAAATATTAACAGTTCTAACAGAAAAGTGATCTTATTAACTAGAAGCTAAATCAAGCTACTTAGGTATTTATATCCCCTAAAAAAATGTAGGACTCCAAAAATTGACTGTAAAAATAACTTCAAATGTAACTTAGGCAACTAAGAACGTTGTTTAGTTGTTTTAAATAAGCATCTAGGGCTTTTGTTTTTGTTATACCTCTGTCTACTGAAGATTATCTGTATTTTTTTTTTATTTAGAGAAAAAAAGCAAAACAGAAAAAAGGGTAGAAATAATACAGAATTTCAAAAAAAATAACACTAAGAAATCACTAGTTGATAAATTACATATTGTTGTCTTAGAAGTAGTTGTTCAAATTACAAAATCAAAGCATAAAAAGTGGATAGACAAAACAATGGCAGTATAAACTATTCTATTTGATAAATTAACAAAAACTTAGTACTGTGATTATCTGTATTTAAGGATGATAAATATCTTTAATGTAGCTTTGATTATACATTAGGTAATTTTATATTTGCTGGAGAGTTTAACTCCAAGTCTCGGTTTATAGTCAGAAATTGAAGAATAAAACTTTCAGCTCTTAATTGAAAATAAATTATGAGCTGAGTGTAGTGACAAATGCCTATAATAGCAGCTACTTGGAAAATGGAAACAGGAAGAGTGAAGTTGGAGTCCATCCTAAACAATTTAGTGAGACCCTGCCTTAACATAAAAATAAAAAAGGGCTGGGGTTATAGTTCAGTGGAAGAGTGCTTGCCTAGCATGTATGAAGCTCTGGGCTCAGTCCCTAGTACTGTCAAAAACAAGATATAAATTAAATTTTGCTTAAATTATATTTTTCAAAGTTTTATATTATCAAATCGAGCAGCAATAAGGATACTTGCCTTTTTTGTGAATAAAATTTTAATAGAATGTTGCTAGCATTCAGAATGTTGTTCATTTCTGTATTTTTGGTTGGTCAACGAAGCCTAAAATATTTACTATCTGTTTAAGTATTTGGATGAGGTAGAGGATGTAAATAGGCCTTAAAAATACTGTTCTGTGCCAGATTAAACCTGCCTGTTTTCTGTGTAAAAAGTGCCCTTTGTTGTATAAATTTTCTGACCCTTGACCTAGACCAAAAAAATGTTATTTGAATTGTATTTGCTCTAGCATGATTTAATCTGTGACTAGTACTTTTTAATTGTATAAAACAGATGAAACAATTACGATACGTCGTCATGTAAACTAGGGGATTATAGCCCACACTGCTTCACAATCATGGAGGAGCTTCTTGATGCCTGTCCCTTGTGCTCATAGATTTTGTTTGATTTTGGTTGGGGGTGGGACTTAGGCTTTGAAACAGTATTTTAAAAGCATCACAGTTCATCTGCTGCCAGGGTTGGGACTAATTGTCTTGTCCCATTTATTCATTTTATAAATGAGGAATACTAGGTCAAAGAATTTGTGACTTGTCATAGGACATACAAATGTTCAGTGGACCAAAACCTAGTTCTCTAAATTTTGTAGTTTCCTGTATCATTCTGCATTGTCCAGTTTAGACCAAAAGTTAATAGACTTTTTCCATAAAAGTCTAGATAATGAATGTTTTAGACTTTGGGCTACATGATCTTTCTCTTATTCATTGATTTAAAAAATCAGAATTTCTGATTCTCGGAATTTCTGATATTCTTTACCAAAAGATACTTATTTCTTTGCAGGGGCAGGAATGGAAGTGGAAGACTGATACAAATAATAAAAAGCATTGCCACATTATAATCAAAAGATTAGGAGGTTCCTAATGAAATGTTTCTTGAACTCTTAGGGTTAGTCCCTCTCTGAATAGTAACTAAAGATCTGGTTGCTTCCTGACTCAGGTTAGATTTATTTGCCTGAATGAAAAGGCAGCTTTTTAAATTTCTCCCTCAGTCTTAAATGAGGTAGACATTTTCAGCATAAAGCTGAATTTTTGTGTTTTGCTAAAAAATCAACAATAAAAAATGAAGTTCTGTATAGAGGATAGGAGGAAATGTATGGCATTCAAGATTTTACCATGAATTTATTTTACTTACATATTTAGATGCTGCCATGAATAAATGCTTTAGATACTTGGTTTTCTTATTAACAGCTAAGCTTGCTATTAATAATTTTAGGGTGTTCACTCAGTATGATTTAGTTCTTTTGAAATTATCTTTGTATTTCTGATCCCAGTAGTCCTATTAACTTGAATTTGATTGAGAGTCATGGAAGTAAATTGGACCATTTTGACATTGTTGGTTTGCCAATTTCCCTCTGACCTTTTACAGTTTTGTTCATGGACTATATCATAAAGGTTTATTTCATGAGTAAATTTTGAACCCAGGTTCAAGGTGAGTTCAGAGTATACTCAAATTCATTCAATCCTTTTTTATTTTAAATGCAGGGTTGTACATATTTTAATAATTTTCTTATGTATCTGGTATTTAATGCTGACAGGATTCCAGTCATTGGAGAGGTTTCATTGCAAGTAGCTGCAGGTGTGTTTCATGGTAGAGATAAAAAGTTTTCAGTGAAGCAGACTTTGTTTTAAAAAAATTACGTCCTTGTCAATAAATGAATGTGGATGTTGACTTTGTCGGGCAATACAATATGCTTTTTGTATGTTGTGCTGTACTGCTAAATTAAAATTTTAGTTGTACAAAGAATCAGGTGCCAAATAAAAAAGAAATGAATAATTTTAAGGGTTGTAGAAATGGTGCATAGTATTCGTAAATGGTATAATAACTGAGTGAATAAAAGCTTAAAGCATTTCAGTGTAATAAGGTGTATTTGTAGTATTGTTTCATTTAAAAATACTCATTCTGTACACTGTGTTTTTCTTTAATACTTTTGTAAATAGGCCTCCCATCAAAACCATTTAGTTTTTTTGGTCTTCCTAAAAAAGTGTAGTAATGCCTTCTTTTATTATTCAAGCATCTTTACACTAGCAATTGTATCAGAACAGGAATTTGCTCTCCAGGGCCATAACATCTCAAAGTAGTTACAATAAATACATATATACTGAATTCATTTTAACATTAGGGGTTTTAAAAATTGTCTCAAAAATGTCTCTTTAATAACTGGTCTTGAAATATTTTATATAGAAATCTACCACTCATTACATAAATATTTGAAAGTTGAACTTTTAATCATTTTTGGTCCATAACATTAAGACTAATTCTCTGGAAACTTTTCATCAAAAGAGAAATGAAGTATATATGCTGTTTGTTTTGCCTTTTTCAGCTAGCTATAGTCAGCAGACTGGACCCCAACAACCTCAGCAGTTCCAGGGATATGGCCAGCAACCAACTTCCCAGGCACCAGCTCCTGCCTTTTCTGGTCAGCCTCAACAACTGTCTGCTCAACCACCACAACAGTACCAGGCGAGCAGTTATCCTCAGCAAACTTATACTACCCAAACCTCTCAGCCTACTAATTACACAGTACCCCCTGCTTCTCAGCCTGGATTGGCTCCTAGCCAACCCGGGGCTTATCAACCAAGACCAGGTTTTACTCCACCTCCAGGAAGTACTATGGCCCCTCCTCCCAGTGGGCCTAATCCTTATGCACGCAATCGTCCTGCCTTTGGTCAGGGTTATACCCAGCCTGGACCTGGTTATCGATAAGGAAGTTCAGCTGTCCTAATGAATATAGCTGTTTGCCTCCCAAGACTCCAATACTATTTTACTTTAATTTGTATTGAAGTTCAGAAATTTAAAAAGCAGAGCATTTTTTTATGGTATCATTGTTGCTGTTAATTGAAAGTATAAATTGCTGGAACACAAAAAAAGACCAAAATGAAAATTTTTTTCCTCTCCTGCTTAAAAATGTAGCAGCTTTCTAGTTATTTTGGAACACTACTCTTACATGTGTGTAAAGTGATTGACTTTCTAGCTTCTCTTGTCCAGAGGATATTAAAATGCTAGGTTGAGGTATAGCCATCTTATTTGGCTTTTTACTGTTAACATGATGTACTAAAGTAGACCCTTTGAGAAGATGACTAGATACTATATATAAAATGTAACATTGATAGGTTAATAAAAGTGATTGAATCCATTAATGGTCTTGTATTTTAATTTAATCATTAACAATATGTATAAGACAAAAATCATATTCATAGAAATCTTTGTTAATGTTTGTTCTTAAAGTGAAGTAACTTACAGATTTCCATTCAGAGAAACAGTGCCATTTGGGTTTTGTACTGATTTTGAAAGAAATATAATTAACAGTCATTGGTTTAAACAAATCTTGAAATAGACTTCACATTAATTGAGAATATTAGCATAATAGATATAATATGAAAAACATATAAAGGAGTTTAGTAGACCTAACTTTGTGATTTTGTTTCTTATAGAGGGAAAGATATAATTAAATCATTCAGAAAAAAACTCAGTCTTAAAAAAACTACATCTCTTTATTGAAGAATTTATGCTTATTTTAAAAATACAAAGTGTAGCATTGATAAAATTGAAGCATGTTGAAAGACAAGCATAGGGAAAGGTCCTTCCGTGAGGGTAATAATGTAGCATTTCCATCTTCCTGTCCAGCATAAATGAAAACAATACATTTTAATGAAAATGAGTCATAGATTTTTATTACACCTTGAGTTAAAAAGAATTACAGAAACACCCTGATTCATAGAGATTCATTCATTCATAGAGGTCTAATGTATAAATACATAGCAAATAGTCATTAGTAAAATGGTAGGAATCTCATCATGCATTATCTTTTTCTGCTCAAACTTCACATTCAATCTGCATACAGTTTGATTAGACTCATAAAAACAACATGAAGATAATTGGTTAAAGGGCTAGTTTGACGAAGTATATTCAGATATTACTATAGTTCTTTTAACACTGAGTATATCAGGTTTTGAGCTTCATTTTTAGTTGAAATGAAATTACTGATTCAAAATTTCTTCAGTAATTGCTGATATTTCATGGAAATTTACATTAGCATGAACATATAAACTCTTCAGGACATTTGTAGCTGTTGCCAAGAAACATTGAAGTTTAAATAAGCATTAAGAGCTGTTTTTCTCTTGTTACTTATACTGAAGATAATTTGATCTAATAAGTTAAACTAAATAGAGATTTAAGGAATTAACTCACCAGTAGGAAGCATACAAATCAATAAAAGTAAATATTCTAAAAAGTACATTGTTTTTGATGTTAATTTGTTATAAAGTATCAAAACATCATTACAACAGTGTGATAAATAATATACAAATGATCTCTTAAAATACCATGAATAGGGAGCCAGCTTCCCTAAAAAATGTTACTCTGTTAATGTCAATATCTTGCTTTGTTAAAATGACTTTGTAAAAACTGATAAATATTCTCAGCAATCTTTTTTTCTAAACACCTAATACTGCTATTAGATTGTAGGCTTTAATACATAGTAAACAAAATTGCTTTAAATGGATGAGAAAAATAATCATAGTGGGGTTTTTTTTCTGGTTTTTTGGTGAAGTTTTTTTGTATGTCTTTTGGGAGGGGGATTTTCCATATGAACCAGAAGTAGTTTGGAGCAAGATTGCAGCATCTACCATTTTCCAGGAATTGTAGTCCCACACTCATACCACTGGACATAATTGATTTGGGTGTGACCACCTATTTCTCCAAATTGAACAGGTTCCTGGCGAACTGCTCTGAAATAGCCTAAGAGAGAAAATAATTGAGTTTTAATAACTGCTATGTTACATTTAGCCTTTGCTTTTCATAGATTGAAGAATTTTAAATGGCTGAAGAAGTTAAGAAAATTAGATGTCTTTCCTCAGGTATAATGGTTGCCTAAAATCATAGAACCCCCAAATTCTTGACATTTGGCTTAGCAAGTTAGGATGGAATCATCTATAGTACCTGAAAATAGTTTCAGCTGCCCATTAATAGGTTCAGTGATCTTAAGTCTGGTTAGTATTTTTAAGTGCCAGTGGTGGGGGATGGGTGGGATGTGTTACTGAAAAGTCTAATCAAGTAATTAAAAGTATTCTCTCTTGGTGCTTCAGTGAGTAATTTAGACAGTTAACTTGCCTTTCCTGCTTAGACAAAGATTAAATTACTTTTCAGTCTTCATTACACAATTGGGTGCTAATGTGTATTTAGCAAATTGTTGAAGTTTCTCAGTGAAATTTGTTTTAATTATAGTTATTTATAAGACTTATCTTCCATGTGTTGTAATAAAATTCTAAAATTTTTAATGAAGTAAAAGATAATGCAGGTATACTCAGCACGATAAAAAGTATAAGTTAATACATGAATAATTTTAGTTTGGGAAACACTTTTTTGGCTGCTTTTGCAAATACAGATTTGCTTAAAAGTAAAGTGCACTTAAAAACGTGTGTAACTGGCCTTGTCTGTTAACTTTCTGGGTTGAAAAACTTAAGTTTTGTCATTTTTTTTCTAGCCAAATAATTAGAACAAGTTCTATAGAATTATTTTTAATTTGATTACTTTTCCTGATTTATGAGTTAATAGATAAAGCCCTTTTGCTTATGAGGAGTATCAGAAAACATACCTTCTTTGGTGGGTAACTGATCAGAGGAGAGATGCTGTCCTGTGCGGCCATCTAAAAATGAATCCACAAACTGACAGTGATCCTCTCCATGGCCCCTCTGGTCACCTATGTTATAAAATTTTCCTGAAGAAGGAGAAATTTGATATATAACAATTCTGAAATAAATTGTTTCAAAGAATAATCTTTCCTGTTCTTGAACATTTTTCCTTATTCTACTAGCCACCAATGTCTCTTGACTTAACCATAGAATAGTTTTCCAACTGATGTCTCTGACTTCTTTCTTCCTTTCCTGTATTATTTCTCCTCTCTTCTTTTACAAATTAGGGAAAATTTGTAAAGAGTAGTGATTTGTAAAAAAATTCAAGTAAGATAATGCTCCCACAACACACATTCCCAATAATTTTCTCTAGCAGTCTCCCATTATGCTAAGCATAAAACTTTATTTCAAAACTCTATGAATTCAGCCTCAGAGAAGTGATCAGGTGTTTTCTGCCTCAGGCTTTTAAACTTTACGTCTCCACATTTTTTATTCCTAGACCTTTGGTTCTTACAATTTTCTACTTAGCAGAAGTGATACCTTTATAGAGAGACCTTCCCTAAAACCATTCTAACTAAAGGAGTGTCTTATCTCTCTTAAGCCATTCTTTTACCCTTCTTAAAATTGTCCTCAAAGCTCTTGTATGAAATTCTTACTCACATATTTGTCTGTCACCCTAAGTAGAGGAGGAAAGGCAGTGTGCTACATGAAAGTGTCTTGTTTACTACTTTGTCATCCTCTACAACAGTGCCAGGCACAGATAATACTGTAAGTATTTTTTAAATGACTGAACCATCTACTCTTCCTAATTTTGGGGCCAACCGTATACATTTGTTAAAATTTTTATTGTATGAATATAGGATAAAAATTACAGTTTTTAAGGTATTGAGCAAGGAATCAGAGCCTTTCTAGCATCTTAAATATGCTATATTTCTTATACAGTTATTGTTAGGTCCAGTCATTTTATTATCAATAAGCTTTTTTACCCTTGGATGGCTATAACAAATTGAACATAAATGTACTACTGCCTGTACATAGTAAATGTACCATACCAATGTCAACTTGCATCTTCATTACTTTCTAATAGCAAGTCTAAGTCCTTGTCTTCTGAGACTATTTAAATAACATTTTGCTTAGAGGAAAACTTGAGTAGGGTATTAGATCACCAATTAGTGCCTGGAATTCACAGAAAAGACCAAGGTAGAGAATACAGCTAACATTCTCTGAAGATAAAGGTTCAAAACAGAGTTAGTAACCCTACTTACCTGTAAGGGAGTCGCTTAGATAAATCTTGTATCTAAGAGAGTTGCACAGCTGCACACCTACAAATTTTTTATACCATGTCCTTTTGACATATTGTTTGCCTTTGCATTCTGAGTAAGAGTCTGAGTTAAAAGGTCTTTCAGTCCAGATGGCATCTCTTCCTGCTGCATTTGAAAAAGAGAAGGTTTGAGTTTACTGTCTGACTCGGGTACAAAGGAGCTGGCCTTAAGAGTCTTTTAAAATTTAGTTTGCAAAGTTTATCACCAACTTGATTATACTAACATTTTTTTTCCAGTGCCAAATATGAGAACCAAAAATAGTGCAGAACTTTAAGGAAACTCAGATTCCTGTCAATTTCAAAGCAGTATGTTTAGGTGCTAGATATAGACTGTCCTTTAGGGACAAATTTGGATTTATTTTTTTGTAGCATATAACAGGATTTAAATAAGTATTTCAATATGACACTATTAAAAGTGGAAATGAGAGGTGTAATATCTTGACTGTTAAAATTTAATCTGGCTTGATACATGTGTAAAAGTAAGTTTCAGAGTATCTGACTTGCCCCTGCAGTATCATCACTTATTCATCAAGTTACTCATCAAGTTATTCATACTTGATCAATTTCTGAGAAAGCTAATGATAAAAAATAAAAATCATAATCCAAATTCTACCATGTCTCCTTAGTTCAGTCACTTTAGAAAGCATGTACTTATTCCCAGTAAGACAGTACTTACCAGAAATAGGCTCACTCACTCTTGGGTCAGCTAAGGAGAGACAGCAAACAGAAATCAGCCATTAGTGAAGTTAAATTCTTAAGTCCTAAAGTTCCAGTGCCATGATGAAGATTTAAGTCTTATTTGCAAAATGGTATATTTTTGCAAAAGACTGAATTTGGAAGTTTCTTCTGAAAAGATTCTTGATCGAATAATTTGTCACGTATTCAAGAGTATATTATGTGAAAAGTACTGAAGAGCCTTTGTCAGTATTCTAGTATTCAATTTGCCTTTTTTTATTCAAAAAATATTCATGGTAAAATCACCAAGAGGCCATGAAGTATAGTTGACATAAAATTATGTACATAATAATGCTGAACATACAGATGTATATTTTAAGGAGTTGGAGCTTAGAATGATGGAGCTTAGAAATTTTGGAAATGCCCTTTCATGATGTACTCACTGATAGTTTTAGGCATACTGGAGAGCATTGATTCACTAGATTTTTTAGTATAATTATGCCTTTTTTTAATGTATAAAAGTGTTGTATCTTTTTTTTTTCCTGACATAAAAAGAAATGAGGAAATGTGTAAGTGGTGGTCTCATGAGGCTACCTTCATCAGTTAACTTTTTCCAATAGGTAAGTTTTTTAGGAATTCCTGAAACTGGATTTTTGCATAGGGAGGTTTCAAATGACCTCCCTGTGCAAAAATGTTGGATCCCTTTCCACACTTAATGAAGATTAATACCCATATGATTACCTGATTCAGTACTGAATGCCACTGTGTTGCTGACTGGGCCTTCACCAAGTGGGTTTTTGGGTTTCACCTGGAATTCATAGCTGTTTTGGGGAAATAAAAATAATTTCAGTATATTATTGAGTAAGAAAGCAACATTCCGTTGTTATATGGGCATTCCTCCTGGTTCTCTTTGAAATTATGAGGACAACATAGGTTCTAGAAAGAAGTTGTGGGAAACATTATGCTTTCTTAATTTTACTTCTTAATACATTATCTTACCTCGTGTTTTATACAACAAAAATGTTTTTCAGAGATGGTGTTTTTTCAAAGCACCAAGCTAGAACTGGAAAGGTTGGTAATAAGACATAAGTATGTGGTGGACCCAAGCTAATTCTGTCAGTGAGGCACCTTCACTTTCCTTCAAATCTCTCTATTTCCTGGGGGCAAAGAAGTAAAAGTATCTTGAATTTAGCTACTGAAGTTAGATAGTCTTAGGTAATATTTCTTATTTGAACCACCTATGTGAGAACCAGGATAGAGTGACAGTGGGAAAAGTTTAAAATGCAAATTTCTTGTCCTATCCCTGCTACTTGAAAGTTTCTTTGCAAGGTTTTTGTAACTCCAGGAACTCAGGTCTACTATGGACCACAGGAAGCCACAATGTGGAGAAAAGGGGCTTGAGAGTTTTACCCAAAGCCCAAGAATAGACACAGCTTGCCTTAGTAAGCCAGATTCACACTGGTCAGATACTTCCCCTTTTATTTAAAAACTTTGAAATTATAGGTCCTTTTGATTCTGTCTTAAAGTTACTCACTGAATTGTGCAGTAGTTGACAGATTTTATTCAAAGAACAATGTAAGCTAAAAATTCTAAGAAACTGAAAACAGTAAAGCAATTTTCCATTTGCCCAAAGCGGAGTTCCTGTCAGCAGCAAACTTGACAGCAAAATAACTTGATTTAAAACCATCTTGAGTTACCTGATAATAACTGTGAGAGTCCTAGATTTGTACAAAGTTTTTATAAAGTAATTTTTATCTTTGCATTAAATAATGTAGAACACAAAAGATAGATATTTTATAAGCAAGTGAAAAAGAACAATGGCAATTCTCATTTTGGTACAGATGATACCAACTGAACAAGAGAAGAATTTTCTGGGATTCAAGGAGTCAATTTCTTGATCATTCTGGCAATACATTATAACACTGCCAGAATCTAGCATAAGAAGATAGATCCTAGTGTTACATCAGTGGCAATTACTTTGAAGCACTATGTGTCAGATGCATATACAGTATATATACTCTACATATCCAGTATAAAGTAATCCAACACAAAAACCTATGAGATAAATACTATTCTAATTATCAGTTGAGAAAAAATGTGTATTTTATTTGTATATATGTAAAAAGATTATATATATGGATATCTTCTAGATTCAATTTTTCCTAAGAGTCTTAAGGGCCTCAGAACAAAATAAAACCATTAATAAAAAAAAAAAAAAAAACTTCACAAAACTGTTAAACTGAAAATGGAAGGAAAAAAGTATTAGGCATCTAGAGATAGATTCAAGTAGAGCACATTTCACATTCATTCCAGATAACTGCAAAAGCCCTATGCCTTGGCCAAATCTGACTGCTAGAATCATATCCATATCTTTTTATTTCACAGTTATTTACATGTAAGTTGTATTTGTATCATGGCCACACATATAAGCTACTTTTTTTGGATAGCATTTTACTTGACAGCATTTTACTTGGACAAGCATGATACTTGACATATTTTGAAATAATTTAAAACTGAGTTTAACAATATCAGGACTTTTTTATATCTTATTAAACCCTAAACAAAAAATATTTCTGTGGCAAAATCTTTCCCAAAAAGTACATTTTCTCAAAGACAAATACTACCATAAGTCTCTAGTGTCTAAAGAGGAAATACTGATAATACACAGAAAATAAGCACAGGATGATATTTAAAGTTTTAAGCAAACAGTTCTTTGAAATAAAAGATAAGTAAAATTAGAAGTTATAAATTTGAAAACATTCTGCAAATACAGAGATACAAATGAAAGCATGTAACAAAATTGGGAGGATTATTCCAGAAAATACAGTACTCAACTAATAGGAATTCTAGAAGAGAAAATAGGCAAGTATGGTAGAAAATTGTTCCAGAGGTTGTGCAGTGTAAGAAATTTTCTAAAACTAAAAGATGTATTTCCTAGTTGAAAAGGCCTACGTTGTACTTAGCACAAGTAATAAAAAAGGAGTTTGAAAATTTCAGAAGGCAATATAATCAAGGTTCTAAAAACAACAAAACGATGGGTCCTATTCAAAGGACTCAATCAGAATGATGTTTGAGTTTTTAACAGCAACAATGGAAATTAGGGGAAAATTTTTAAAAAGGAATGCTACCTTCAAAAGTCTTAATTTTATCATCATTTCATCCTAAAATCTATCTTCACTTGAACAAGTAGTATCAAATTAAAGCATGGGGTTTTGAAACATGTAGAGACTAAAAAATAATCGTCTTCATAACTTTCTCAAAGCATGTTTTCCCTGGAAGCCACAAAGTAAGGAAGTAAACAAGGAAGATATGTATGTGAGAATTAGTGGATTCGACATAGGCAAACAATGATGGTAAGGGATTCCAGAGGTGACGTTACTGTAAACAAATAAATACAGAGGACACAAAAAGAGAACTCAAATCTCTGACTGTTTTTGAGAAATGTTCAGTCTAAAACTACAGAATTAATTAACTGAAGAAATAGCTAAATTAATTTTTTAAAAAACTGCCTTGCGAAACAATTTAAGTATAGAAAGGACTCCTTTTGTAGTGTTTGAGTTTTAACTGTTTATTTTAAACTGACAGCCTGATCAAGTGGTTAAATCTGGTTTTGGTCATTATTACAAAATACCTAAGGTAAGCTTCTTTAAAGAAAAGAGGTTCATGGTTTTGGAGGTCCAAGGTCAGGGACCACATCTGATGATGACATTCTTGCTAACAGAATCCTGAGGTAGAACAGATTATTACATGACAAGAAAGAGGGACTGTACCTGTTGGTGTTTCTCTTCCTACATGTAAAGCCACTAGGACTCAATCATGGGGGCCCCACAATAAGATTTATCTAATCCTGATCACTTTCCAAAGGCCCACCTCTGTAACAACACTGCAGTTAATTTTCCATGTTTTAAATACCTCACCCATAGTTCGGAGGTACAAGAGCAGCCTTCATAGAAAACAAAACAAAATATATATCTGGAAAGAAAAGAAAATTAAAAAGCCACTTCAAGACCCATTATATAAAAATGAGTACTATCCATATGAAAACATGGCCCCATCTAGGACAAGTCAAGTAAAACCTAAAACCCCTCTCAGCATGCCATGCATAGTTCTCCCTGGATAGTTGTAAATTTCAAACAGTCTTCCCATACATACCTGGCAGGAGGTAATATGATCCTAGAGCCAAGTACATGGTCTCTGTGGGCAGAAAGATGGGCTTATCGCTCACTAATATGTAATTTTAAGATATATTAACCTTTCTGAGGCTTGAGTTCTCTTCATCTGTTCTCCTCATCTCTTCATGAGGCTAATAACACTATTTGTGAGAATACTATTATCATTATAACCTCACAAGGATACAAACTTCTGAGGTTTGCATGAAGATTAAATAAGATAATACAAGTAAAATTAAGATGCCTGATACACAGTGACTATAAACACTTGAAGTGTTGTATCCCTATTGGATTTTTTTTTAAGAGAGGTTCTTATTGAGAAATTTGGCAGACACTACTGTAGACCTCTCAATGTGGAATTCTTTGCTGTCACCTACTTGCATTTTACTCGGTTATAATAAGGCTACAGCCAATGAGTTACTAGTAAGATTGAAATTTTATTGGGTAAATCTTTCTGCCTCTACCTCCTTAGACTAAGAAAATAAAGTTACAATTCAATGAGAAGTCTAGAAAGTTCTATAGCATTATCCTAAAAGGGAAAACATTAAGGCTAGAGTTTGAGGCAAGTTTGAAAGTAGCTATAAAAAAAGTAAAAGTCTAAGGTTTCAGCAAATTCAGCCTATGATTCATGAGCTAAACTGTCAGAGGTGGGCAATATCTATTGTAAAGGAGCTAGCCTCAAACTAATGTCTTCAAGGTGAGGTGAAGGTAGAGGTTTAAGTAGCCCTCAGGTCTAGTAGAGAAGGCCACTTATTTCTGTCATTTTTCCTCCACTTTGTTCCTCATAACTTTTTTCCTCGGTGCTTTCCTGAAATATAGAGTGCTGAATTGTGTTTTTCATTGTTTGATGAACTTTGTTACATACTCCCTAATGGTTTGGAAATTGGCTTAACAAAAGCCTTGTCATCCTAAAACAACCTGTCACCGTGTACCTGCCACCCTGTAGCTGCTCGCTGATTTGACTTACTTGGTGACTTTACCTCTCCTGTAGTCTTGAAATATTTGAACCCTTTTCAGGTGAGGTTTCCATCAGATGAAAAGAAATGGAAAAGTGGACTAGGAAAAAATAGAAGAATAAGGGCCAATAAAATGGTCTAGGGAAATACAGTCAGTTTGTGAAAGTGCATTTCCAAGGGCACTGCAAGACCATAGAAAACATTTCTGGATACCTGTGACACACAAAGTCACTGTGTCGATTTCAGAATACAGTTAAGGAGCAAGAGGGAAGATATGAACAAAAGGCACACCTATCAACCCTAAAATGGGGTCACAGAGGTAAGGAGGAGTGGCAAACACCTATAATCCCAGTTACTTGGGATGGGAGGCTGATATAAGCAACATAGTAAGACATCTCATAAACAAAAGCAGGATCAGAAGGCAGAACAGGGGCTTATGAGTCATAGGAAGCCATAGACTAAGCTGCCTGTTATGTTCTAAGGAATGTTTCTTATACTTGGATCCTCCATTTCAGTGAGGGACAAGAAATTCTGGAGTTGAGCTGCACTTCACTTCTGTAGAGCTGCCATGACTTACTCCCATTCTTTTCATAGAGACTAAGTCAAAGAAAATGTAATAAAAAGTACACAGTGATACAAGAGGAAGATCTGATCTTGTTTATGGACTAGCAGAGTTCTGTGCTCCTAGTAAACTGCTCTTTTGCCTAATGAAAAGCTGCTAAACCGAGCTATCAACTCTCTTCTTTAACAAGGAAGAAATTGCTCTTCTGCTCCCCATACCTACAATAAAACTAAGTAGATGCTTGATACTTTGGCAGCTTGTCTTATTTCTTCCTGCAAAGCACACGAGATGAGAAGAGACACTGAAAAGTTAATGAAGAATTTCCAGAGACCAGAATTCCACAAAAACACTGTGGAAAGGGTATAATGACTATTCCACATGCCACTTTCCTTCAGCCAGATTTAGTTTATAAAAAGTTGCTGCCTCTATTCCAGCTTATCTTCAGAGTGCCAACATTTTATTAAATCAAACAAGATAAACAGAGTCCCAAACAATCATTGCTGCCACTGTGGTAGGTTTTAGTCTCAAAGGAAGAATTGTTCCCCAAAGTCCTCTAAGCCGACAGAGGTCAGTAAAAGTACTTGTGCAGATTAAGTGAATTTGATTTATCTTAATTACCAGGCAGAGTCCATTTTCCATAGGAAATTGTTGGACCACATAAAGACTGGCACAAACAATGGATTCTTCAGTTTTTCAGTAAAGTAAGGAGAAAAGTGGGCTTATTGAAACTGAAGTGCAGGTTTAAAAGACCTTTTTAGTGTCAGTGATTGTGGTGTCCATCTGTACTGTAAACCAGCTCATCAGGAAGAACGCAGCCCACCAATGCATTATCAAATGTGTGTTCAAACAGTTCATCTGAAAACAGGTTGCAGACTGCAGACAGGCAGAAGAGACTAGTTTACTGGGAAAAGTTTTTTATGAGGCTGACATAGGTTTTAGTTTTATTTTTGATTCCAGTTCCATCCCTGACTGGGTGCACAGCTTAAGCTACCATAAATTATGAGCTAGATGAGACTTACAGACTAGAGTACCACCTGTCCCTATATGCACTGATGTAAGACTGAGAGTTTGTTATACTTTTTCAGCTCCTTTAGTCACAGAATTAAAAATAATCATTGATCTTGCAGACCAAGTAGATTGTTCCATATTGGAAAAATCCTTTTTCTTTTAGTTTAACAAGAGTAGGTACAGAGACTATTGGTGACCCTGGGTGAGTATAGGACAAGAATGAAATAAAATAATTGGAAAGTAATTACTGCAAGTAGGCTAGGTAGGCACTGGTTGATTTGGATAACACTTCTACATTTCTTTAAGGGTGAGAAGTAAGAGACAGATGCTCTAAATATGGAGTTTGTCTGTGTTAGCATTTCTTTTGCCTCATTTGACTGAAAATGATGGCTCCTCTTCCCTCTGCACACATATAACCATAGCACACTCCAGCTGCAGGCAGCCACTGGCCTGGCTGTGGGCTTTATGCTGCCTTTGTAGGTGCCCTCAGGTGGTCCAGAGTAGTCATATGGTTCTACTCTCTACATAGGGATACCTTGTGCCTGGTGTGGAACCAAACTCTCATTTTGGCAAAAGAGCTGCCAAATAGCTTCTTCCTGTGGGCTATTTTTGAGCTTCTGTAGAGAAGATAAAAACCTGGCTAAGTCTAAAAACATGCAGAAGAAGGTTGGCTTTCTCTGTGAGATGGAAAAAGGAGCACAGTCTCCAGTCCTTGTGTTTTGGAATAATGTGTGATCATTTAGGATTTCTGACCAAAACCAATCTATAGATCTTTAATCTCTACCTTGTGTCTTCTGGTTTAAATGTTCAAATTTTAAGCTCAATGCCACCTATGTCAGTGTGTAAACATTAGCTAGTAATTATCCTTTACTTTTAGATGTCACTTTTTCCCCCATTAATTCAATTGGTGGAATAAATATTACCAAGACAAATGATTGACATCTATCTCCTGGTAGTAGAACATCACTATAGTAATTCTTTCAGAAGCCTATGATCTTCCAGTTCTTCAAGTAGGAAAAACCAGAAGCTCAGATGCTATAATACAAAATTTGCATCTGTGTGCTGATGCATGCTATTGTCCCTGACATTCCTTTTACCTACCACATTCACTCAGTGACTGTTTTCTGCTCATCTGTCAAGCCTCAGCCCAAGTTGTCCTAACTTTTGTGGACATTCCTTTCATGACTTTTGGCATACTTCCTCCAGTCTTCCTCCACGTCGCGTAGGGGGAAAAACTTGGTTATTAGCTGCTTCTCTGCTATCCTTGCTACTTTGTGTGTACTCAGGTTTATAGACACAACACAAGCACACAGCTGAGCACACCCTTACCACTTAGCACACATTCGCTGACTGGACTTACAAACCTTTTACAAATAAATGGATCTTAAAAGGTCATTAGAAAGACTGTGTTCTACACTTTTATCATGAGTTAATGGCAGCACTGTGAAAAGTTCTGAGGACAGCCTGATTCAGAAGAGGAACACAATGCACATTTAGAAATTGGACATCTTTCATTAGAAATTGTATTACACAGACCACTTTTTAGTAAGTGGCATAAGAAAGCAGAAAACCAAAAGAAAAAACCAAGTTTTGTGAGCACACATGTACCTATTAAAAAGACAAAATTAAATTTTTCTTACTTTTTCCTAAAAATATGTCAGTAAAATCAGACTCTGTCTTTCTCTCAGTTTTGGTAAGGAAATGGAATCAGAGCCATCAAGTGGTTTTTACTAAAATATGTGCTTATTTTGGCCAACTTAAATCTTTTTAAGAAAATTAACAGTTAACAAATTTTCCATGTTACAATTCATACTGAAAAACTGCTAAGAAAGAACTTAAGTTTATGCACAGTAAACCATATATAATAAATTAGATATTTCTTTTTCCTCAAAGGATTAGAAGAATTCCTTTACTAACAGAGTTAAAATAGACTCTTAGAGTCACTCAGCTGTCAGTTAACTGACAACAATGAGAGGTTGGAGAAATGAAACAATGGAAAAAGCCCTTATTTATCTCTCAATAATAAACTGACACAATATTATGTGTTTTAGATTTAAAAAGGAATCATAAACTATACAGTGTTATGAATAACCTGGTATCAATGTGTAATAAGAGATACCTAGAAAATTTGTTTATTGTAGAACAATGTTAAAAATATGAAACTCAGGTAGGTATGTTGGCACATGCCTATAATCTGAGCACCTTGGGAAGTTGAGCAAAGGAGACTGTAAATTTGAGTTCAGTCTGGGGAACTTAGTAACTGAGCAAGACCTTGACTCTAAAAAATAAAAAAAGCAATGGGGATGTAATTCAGTGCAAAGACCCTGGATTCCATCCCAAATATCACCACTACCTCCTCCCATAAAGAGTATGCTGCTCCACTGTCAAACTCTAGTCTCAATTTTTTAATGATAAAATGTTCCCAAAGCAAATAATTTCTGTATCTGGAACTAGGATGTCATTAGTTAAAGTATTACTTACTACTAAAAACTACCTATGTTTTGTCACCTGGCTTCCAGTTTTTTGTATTTTTCTAGCATGAAAACTACATTATTCCGTGTTTCAAATCTAGTTTATGTCATTCACAGTCCAGTTATTTCTCATCCACAGAGTCTCTAAATTGTGGTATTCAATATCATCATTTGATATTAACAGACTACTTTAACATCGCTGATGATTTAGCAGACCATTTTCTTTTGGTCCCTTAAAATTTGCATATTGTCAAAACATGTCTCCAGAGGTATTTAGTGCCACATACATAAAGCTGGAGTGAAACACAAGCTGTCCCAAGGCAGAAAAGTTGAAATAATTCCATTTGTTTGTTGTGATTATGACTTTTGCACTCTCAGAATTTTCTTGGAATAGCACTGAGACTTACCTTGTGTCTGGTTTCAGATTTTCTACTGTGGAGAAAGTTTGATTTGTAATCTGAATGGATTTATTCTTCCCACTGAATGTCCCATTTTCTCTGGATATAACTTCATATTCTGAAAAATGAAAACAAAAAGAATAATTATCTTTATGTCCTAGTTGATTTAATGGCTCTTGAAGCTAACAGTATAATACAGCCATTTATATAAAAATGAGAAATTATAATTGGAGTACTAGAGACATATTGATGTATACATTATCAATTTCCAGATAGCGATGGTCACCCCAGTTTATAAAGATTTCCCCAAAACCCTTTGGTAGCTGCTTACTTGCCTTTTCTGCTTTCTCTTTATCAGACCAGAGGAAAACCTGATAAAGACTAACCATCCTCTTGGGGTTGATTTAAATATAGAGCCTGTCTCAATGATAGGTAGGAAAGCCTGTCACCATCGAGAAACCCCATTTAAGGAAAGCACTGCTGAGGGATGGTGCTTGTGTACATGCCATGTTTCCTAACCTATGGGGTTTTATATGCAGGCTGAGGAAAAGGTCACTCAATATTTGATACAACTGCAAAAATTTGAACTTTAAAACTATATCAACAAATAACAGCCAATCAAATAAATATAAGCTGTTTTTTTCTGTAGGTCATTATTAGCAATTGTAGAATTGGAAAGATTTTGTACCTATTACTTATACAAGCTATGCTATCTTGATAATTTTCTGTATATTAAAGGAAATCACCTCTTTTAGTCTACATAGTGGTATGAATAAATTTCACTCAAAGGCATATTTCTGTGAAGTTCTAGGGGTCATCAAAAAAGACTGTCAGAATAAAAGAAGAAAATTTACAGACTTTTCAATTGGTTTTCCCTGCTCTCCACTGAGATTTAATGTATGTGACAAGATGATAGAAATAAAAATCCAATCCAATCCAAAACAAAACCATCACACTATTCAAAATCACATCCGTTGCTTCAAAGAAATAAGAGTTTGGCATCACATAAGGTGGAAAGATTGCAAAAAAGCTGGCAAGTTCTAATATGGACTTATGCTATTGTACTGAGATGAATAATGGGGAATAAAATGAAAACTAGAACAACTTCGGTAAACCTAACTTTCCAATTTTAATTTGGAAGGATTTTTAATAGTTTATTTTAAAAACCCAAAAAAGTAGATGACATTTTTTGGGAACAGTTTCATCTTTCTAAAAATCAAAATAAAATTGAGAGACACTGTATATTGACACATCACTACAATAATTAAAGTAGTACTGACTGATAACCGAATAACTTATTCAGATTCCTGTTTGTTCCCAACTTCTTTCCTCCCTCCTTGACTTTTTATTCCTGAAGGACATGGAAAGGGAGGGAGGGAAGATCAGGAGTTCAAAGTTATCCATTTTATATTCTTTTCTCAGCTGATATGGAGTATTTGCTAGTGGAAAAAAAGATGTAAGCAAATTTAGTTTTTAAAAATTTAAAATATAAGCAAACTTGAGTTTTTAAAATATGGCAACCACATGACTTAATGGAAGGTGAAAACCAAGCCACTTACCTTGAATTTAGTTTCAGCCTTCTGATCTGTAATATGTCAATAATAAATCTTCACAGTATTGTTTGTGGGGATTAAATCAGGAGCACATGGAAAACACCTAACATTGTGCATGATTTAGCTAAACAGGTGGTACTTATTACAGTTATTGCTTGTCTTCTCTTTATCTCCAAGTTGTGTTTTAAAAAGAAGTTCACAATAAGATTTAGAAGTTTCCAGTTGGAAAGATTCAAGTGCTCCTCAGTCACCAGAAGAAAATTTTATATAAAATTCTACTGAATTATATACCAAGTGAACAACCTTCAAAATGTATTTTGGGGCATTCCTCCTCAAATTTTTGATGTCCCTTCTTAGTATTAACCCAGAGGTTTAGTATTTGAAACTTGTGGTGAATATTCTCTCTATTTTTCATTTGAGTCAAATTTGAAAATTTAATGGTATTTTTTCTCTGGAAGATTCGAGTTTTCATAATGGATCTAGGAATTTCCTTTACAATTAAAAATATTAAGAATTTCTCTAAAAATTCTAGCTTTTAAATATATGTATGCTTGTTTTATGCGCTATAAATTTATCTTTCATTTTTAATTATATTATTTGTTTTTTTGAGACAGGGTCTCTTTGCATAGTTCAGATTGGCCTTGATCTCACTATATAGTCCAGGCTCGCCTGAACTCATGGTGCTCCTCCTACCTCAGCCTCCTGAGTGCTGGAATCACAGGTGTGGGCCACCATGCCTGGACAATTTTAAATTCTTTAAAGTGATATCTTTCCATAAATCTACAAACATAAAGATTGCTTCTACTAGTCCTTTACTGACAAACATTAATTTAACAGTTATTTGTATATTCAGATTCCCTATTTTTCCCTTGGGGTACATGGATAACAATGGGAATCATTACTATTATAATAGATAAAATAAGTTCACATAGGCTATTTATAAATCTAAGCTGCACATCTAAAAGGTAGCCAGCCTTTGATTTAAATTCACATCAGCATGTTCTGTGACTATAATATTGTAGTAATTTACAGATGAAATAACTTTTAGCTTTCCTAAAAGTTCTAGGTCAATTTAGAAGTTGGGTTGGTTAAAGGAAAACTAAAGTAAATATCAGCAATAGCAACTCTCTGTATATTTTCTGTAATTTTGTTTATAATGAGAAAAACTAGTTCTATCTTCAAACTGTAAAAAGGAATGCTGAGAGAAGATAAAAGGAAAATAGTGTAAAGTGACCTGCTAAGTTAAAAGAGAGCCCCATAACAAGGAAAAAGATAAACTATTCCCAAACTTTGACACTTTGGACGGTGTGCCATAAAACAGCAGAACACTTCTAGCACTCCCTTCTCCTCAGAGAAGCCTCACATGTTACTGTTTCATCCAGGGTATCTCACTCTCAAAGCATCATGTTATCTAAGCTTCCCACCATAGCAACAAGACCCTCATGCTGTGATCTTACCAGTGACAGTGTCATTTAATGGCTTTTCCCAGTCCAGAATGACAAATGAGGGACACCCTTCCACAGTGACCACAGTGAGGTTGGTGGGTGGGTTCTGTGGTGGGCTGGTGGCATTACCCTCCAAGGCTTCTTCTGTAGGGAAGCGTTTGATAGAGTCGGTGATGGAGCATGGCTTGTTGTCAGGCTTTGGGATGTATCGTACATGAGGACCTAAGAGAAAGAAGACCGAAGTTGCCATTTTTGAAGCTTGTAAAGGTAGAAATGAGTTCATAAATATAATTATTTTTCTAAGGATATTCAGTCTCATAGGCAGATGGTTGAAAGCAGTGCTATGGATGATGCAAACTTGTAAAAGTCCAAAATTCTGTATCTGGAATACATGATATGAATATTGTTGAATTATTTACTAAATAGTTTTATCATAAGTTAATATTAAAAAATAATTTGGTCTTATGGGCTTGGCTTACTCATATAATTTCTGGGACATTGAGTCTTACCTCTGTGATAGGAAAGAATGAGCATTACACTAAGTACAGTTCTATTCTTACCTAAAAAATCTTAAAAGCTAGACTTAAAAGGACAAGTAGTTCCTAGTAATTTAACTGTAGCTATGAGCAAAATTCAAAAATATTTTAAGAATAATAATATTATAAGAATAATATGTGTAAATCAGTGTAGAGATTCCTCAAAAAACTAGGATTAGAGATTCTGTTTGACCCAGCTCTTCCCCTCTTTGATATCTTCCTGAAAGAATTAAAAGCATTGTACCTGTGATGTATGAACACCCATGACTGTAGCAACACAGTTTGTAACACCCAAATCATGAAAACAGCCTAAATACCCATCAACTGCAGAATGGATGAGAAGATTGTGTGTGTGTCTCTGTGTGTGTGTGTGTGTGTGTTTTAATACAGTGGACTATTAATCTGCTGTACAAAAAGGTATACTTGAGACATTTCTAGACAAATGGATGCACCTTAAGACCATACTCTAAAGTGAAATAAATCAGACATGCATGTGTAAATATCACCTTGTTTCTCTGGTATGAGACAGCAAAAGTATAAATAAAGACCAAAGTGTATAATAAGCATTGAGAAATAAGAAGAAAGTATTAAGTTGGGGAGGGGAACAATGAAAGGGGAACAGAAAGAAGGGAAAAGTAAAAAAAAATTAGAAAAGAAGGCAAGCATAGAACAAAGCTTTTGTAAATGGGGAGGGCAAAAGGGGTTGAAAGAAGGGTAGGGGAATGGGAAAAAAGGCTATATCATTTTCTACAACAAATGTGATCATTATGTATATCTAAAATGTACCAATAAAACTGGATTGAAAAAAGAAACTATAAAGGGTCTAAAAAGTTAATAATAGGATAAGAAAAAATTTACACTAATAAAAACGCTTGACTGAATAATAACAAATTAGGTCTCAGAGCATAGAATATTAGAAGGGGTCACTGCATAATGATAAATAATTAATCATGAGGTGTTTTGCACTCTTAAACAATTTATAACTGTACCTCACTGTACACATTTGAAATACATGAAGCAAGAACTGACAGATCTCCAAGTAGAGATAAATCTATAATCAGTTACAGAGTTCAGTACTCTTCTCTTATTCTCTAATTGATCAATCAAGTACACAGAAAATCAGAAAACTTTTCCATAAAGAGAATGTTAGAATCAGATTCCCTAAATATTTAGGAAAGGAGCAATAGCAATTCTAAACAATTTCTTCCAGAAAATTGAAGAGGAGAGTTCATCATTATTCTGATACTAATGCAGATTAGATATAAGAAGCAAACTATAGAGCAATGTCCTTCATGAATACAGTTGTAAAAATAATCTTGGAAAATTAAATTCATTACTACATAAAATATACTGTGATCAAATGTGGTTTGTCCCCAGCATGCAAAGTTCATTTATTTTTTTAAAATATCACTTCATCATATTTACAAACCAGAAAAGTCAAGAGTCATCTCATTTAAACCAGATAAATCAGGTAAATCTAGCATGAATCACTGATAAGAATTCTTATCAGACTAAAAGAGAACTTTCTTAATCCAATAAAAGCATTTCTGAAGAGTCTATAAGCAACAGAGACTGAGTGCTTTTCTTGTAAGGTTATAGGAAATGCTATCTCTTATCCCTATTTCTGTATAATATTTTACTAGAAGATCTCATCAGTGTGATAAAGCAAGAAAAAATAAAGACACTCAACTTGGAAAAGAAGAAGCAAAACTTTATTTTCAGATAGCTTAATTCTATGTGTAGAAAATTCATTTGACCTACAAAAAGCTACTGAAGTTAACAAGCTGTGCAAAGTTCCAAGATACAGAATGACTGTACAAAAATCAATTATTTTTCCACATATTAGCAAACTAGAATTAGAAATTGGAAAAATACTACTTTTATGATTTTCTATACATTGAAAACTGTAAGACTTTGATGAGAGAAACTTACAAGACTTAAATAAGTGACAGCATATACTGTGTTCACAGGTAGGAAGAGGCACTACTGCATAGCTGTGAATTCTTTCTGAATCACCTACGAACTCAATGCAATTCCAAACAAAACCCAATCAAACTACCTTCTAGGTAGTTACAAGCCAATTCTAAAATGACATGGAAGTTAAAAGGGCCTAGAATCATAAAAAACTTTGAAAAATAAGAACAGTATACAACCTAATTATAAGATTAGAAAAACCACAGGAATCTGTGGGAGAGTAATACAACCTAATTACAAAATTAGAAAAACCACAGGAATCTAGAAAGTGTGATGTTGGTAGATAAATAGATCAATGGAACAGACTAGAGAGTCCCAAAACAGATCAACATATATGGAAAATTGATTTTTGGCAAAGATAATTCAGTGGAGAAAGGATATGTTTTTCAATAAATGATTCAAGGGTGACTGAATATTCATAAAAAGGACATATATCAGACCTTGTATCATATACAACATTTTACTCTATATAAATTATAAGTTTAAATGCAAAAATATAAAACTTCCAAAAAATGGGGCAAAATCTGTTTATGACTTTGGTTTAATCAATTATTTGTAGATATGATACAAAAACAGATATTAGGATAATCATAGAATATTATGAGCAACTTTCTGTACATAAACTTGGCAAAACATTAGACTAATCCTTTGAAAGATATAATCTCAAAATACACTAAGGAAGAGAAATACTCTGAAAAGTACTATAACTATTAAAGAAAGTAAATTCAATAAAAAAATTGATAAACTGAGCTTAGTTAAAATTAAAAAAGAAGATATGTACTAGGGAAAATATTTGCAATGTATGTTGCTGGAAAATATTTAGGAAATACATTCTCAAAGCTCAACAATAAATAAATAATTCCTTTTAAAAAGTAGGCAAGCTGGGTGTGGTGGTGCATCCTGTAATCCCAGCACTCCATAGGCTGAGGCAGGAGAATTGTGAATTTGAGGCCAGTCTGGAGTACATAATGCGTTTAAGGGCATCCTGAACTACATAGCAAGACTGTCTCAAAATAAAAAATTAAAAAGTAGACAAAATTTTGAACATAGCCAAAAAAAAAAAAAAACCACAGCAAGTAAACATGTGAAAAAGTATTCAGGCCTGTAGTCCTTAGGAGACACATGTTAAAACCATAGTCACTACACACCTATTAAGATGTCTAATATTTTGAACCTGGCTGTAGCAAGCACTGACAAAAACCTGGAGGAACCAGAGTCCTCATGACTTAAAGTAGTACAGTCACTTTGGAAAACAGTTTAGCAATCTCTTAAAATGTTAGGCATAAACTCACAGATCATATAACTATTCCTTTCTTGATATTTTCCCAAAAGGTATGAGAGCATATGTCCACACAGAGACTTACACATGAATGGTCACAGCAACTTTATTGGTTATGTTAAAGAAAAACAAAACAAAACACCTGAATGCCATTAATAGGTTTAATAATGAAACAAAAGATTACATTTTCATATAATAGGATGCTAGTCCTATTATTTGAATGAATTATTTATTAGTACATAGTACTAATTATTTATTAGTACATATTTATTAGTACATAGTACATAGTACATTAGTACATATTTATTAGTACATAGTACATAGAACAACATGAATGAATCTCTAAATAATTATGCTATGCAAAAGAAATCAGGAGTTCACACTGTATATTTTCACTTATATACAATTTCATAAAGCATAAATAAATCTACAGTATTTCACATCTGTGGTCACTACAGACTGGGGACAAGTAGTAGACATGAGAGGGCAGAATTTAAAAAGTACATGACAAAAGTTTGACAATTTCTGCATGTATTGCCTTGTTTATGATGATGATCATGGGTAAATATATGTACTAAAATTCATCAAATTTTAGACTTTGGAAAAAGTTACAAAGGGAAATACTGAGATACACCATATCTCTCCTACTGTGGTATATTACATTACTGTTCAAAAAATATTCATCATGGGAGGAGTACACTTTCCTAATCCTTGGTTAAGCTTTACTCATGACTTTTCAGTTGATATATGTTGGTAGATATAACATAAAAAGGAATTAGAAAGGCATATTTGAGAGGTACTTGTCTTTATTTTATTTATAGCTTCTCTGGGTCACTGCTGGCTCTCTTTCCAGGCACTCAAATGAACATATGTGGTATGCACCTGAGACCAACCTACCAGAGGCCAGTTATACCTACTTCTAGAAGCAGAAGCACCTACTCAAACATATCCTGGATCAG